>LPNX010906703.1:118143-179331 GCA_001517045.1 Pseudotsuga menziesii | reverse complement strand
ATAGAATTTAAATTCTTTAAAAACAGGAAGAAAAAGCATTGTAAGGTTTTAAAACCGCAGGTATACCTAGTCTGACTTTTCTTTAGTACAACTATTGTATTCTTCTATATGTTCTTTACAAAAAAAATAGAATTACTGAGAATGATACACTGTACGAGGGAGTAGTTTTATCTATGAGCATAAACAACTGTCAGTAAAACAAATACGTTCTTCTGATGATAGGGAAAGAAACAATCTACTAATCTACAATCTCATCATGCTATCTTTTTATAATTTTACCCATGTGCTGGAGTACGGTTTGGTAAACCCAGATGTAGAAAAACATAGTGGGTCTTTACTTTTCATCAACAGATTCTATTACTGATAAACTAAAACACTCTCATCATTAAACCATTTAAATAAATACTAACATAACATCCAACCATTCATAGTTACTAAAACAAAGACAGTTAGGTGACAGAACCTGCTTAAGCTTTGGACAACAACAACAATGGGAGGCTGTTCCTCCCTACCAACTCCTGGAGAGCGCTGAAACAGCGACTCCTCAGGACCCCCGAGCTTGCTATGGTCTCCTTGGCTGGAACTAGGTGCAGCAATAGTCAAATACCAGTATTCAAAACTCAGTATCAAATCTGAACTTATCAATAAGTTCTCCCAGCTAACAAGCTGTAATAAACCAAGTTACTGCAGCATTCCTCTCAAACAACTTC
Source organism: Pseudotsuga menziesii (assembly GCA_001517045.1). Classification (NCBI taxonomy): domain Eukaryota; kingdom Viridiplantae; phylum Streptophyta; class Pinopsida; order Pinales; family Pinaceae; genus Pseudotsuga; species Pseudotsuga menziesii. The sequence goes on along the minus strand of LPNX010906703.1, from coordinate 178,621 downwards.
CTTACTGTTTTTCCCTTTCTTCCCCAATGAAATTCCTGAATATCATTCACCTGAATGAATCCTCTCTAGAAAATATCTGAGAAGCCTCAGCTCTATTCATTGGGTACTTTTAAAAGATTGCCTAGGTATTTTTTGGGTTAGTTGTCATTTAATGAGCCACCTGCTCTGATCCCCCTTTCTTGGGGGATCATGACCCCAAATATAGGGAAGTTGCCACCTGCAACTTAGGAATTGTTTGAGGATGCTTCCACTTGTCTTTTTCCCTCCACCTAGTTCCATCCACCAGTTTGACCAGTAACCTCTTTTTAACAGCTCTCCCATGCTGTTGTCTCCACAATTTATTTATTAATAATAAAATATTATGAATTACATTCCACTCTGTTGACTCTGCTGAGTCATCGGTTCCTACTTAGCATTAAATTTAACATAATGTCTCAGGAACATAATAAAAACAATTAACATTATTTTACAAAATTGGGGTATGTGACAAGGTGCACAATCATCATTTTACAAATGCCGACAACACTACCTCGTCCTCCTACGGGCTCGTGATAAAAACACCAACTGCGGAAAATGGGAGGAAACCGACATCGAAAGGAAAAGCTCTGCCCAGCCACAACGGTGGAAGGGTAAAGGCTACAGACATGCGACGGGAGGGTGGGAAAACTCAATCGCAAATCGAAAGGATAATGACATCGGAAGCCAAATGGTTTTCCCAGTCGCAACGGTGGAAGGGGCACAACTACGGGCACGCGACGAAAAAGTCAACACGCATCAGCAGCAGAGCGCTTTTTTACTTCGGATGGCTAAATGCTTTAAGAGCCGCAACGGCGGAAGCGAAAAGGTTAGGGACATGAGACCTGATGGTGGGAAGACTCTCAATCGGAAGTCGGAAGACATTTTACATTGGATGCTAAATGGCTTTCCCAGCCGTAATGGCGGAAGAAGAAAAGTTACGGGCAAGCGACTAAAGACTGACGCATCGACTGGCGAAGCATTTTGGACTTTGGGCGCTGAGTTGCTTTGAGAGCCGCAACGGCGGAAACGAAAAGGTAATGGCCTCCAATCAAACATATTTTCAACGCCCGATGTATAAAAATTATTTAAGTGTTTTGGACAGCTTCTCAAACTCAACAACGGACAGAAACCTGTTATACCTCCGCAACGGCGACCCACAATAAAGAACACTTGGTTCGATCAACAAGAGAAAACAAACTTAGAATCTGCGACTCACCATAAATGCCAAATGCAATCAAAATTCGAACCTTGGGCGAGAGTTAAGCTTTTACAATCATCTAAAATTAAAACACGACCAAAACTCAAAGGATCCAACGATTAAAACAATGCAAAATCATGAGGAGGGGCCCAAAATGTAAGAAATTTGGGGAGAACGGCTGTAGCTGCAACAAGACAACAGGGAAAATTGGCAAAAAGAGGTGCCACGTGGCACCACTGACAGAGTGACACGTGGCATCCGTACTGTACAAACATGATGACATGGCACCACTGGCAGGGTGACACATGGCATCCGTACGGTACGGACAATGTGACCTGGCAGGTGTATGGACCAACGAAAAGATGGCACGTGGCGACACTCAGAGGATGACACGTAGCATCCATACAGTACGGACCAATCACAAGGTGACACGTGGCAGTACGGATCCGAGCTGGCATATGGTGACTGGGCATACGGATGGTGACGTGGCAATATGGGAAGTGACTTGGCGGTGACTGGGACGCCGACTGGGCATGAGGTGGACCAATCCCAGGCCACCACGTGGTAGCACGGGATTAGCCAATATGTCTTATACAAAAATTACGGCCTCCACGGGGTTCGACCCTGTGACCTCTCTTGTATAAGCGCTCCGCGTTCACCACTTGGGATACATATGGTTATTGGTATGTTTTTTAAGGTTCTTTATTTAAACTTAAAGAGTGTTTTAGATGGGCGCGAAAAGGGGTCGGGGCTAGCCCCGACCCTTGGTTCTACCACACAACCACATGACCGGGAGCCCAAAACTAAGGTGCCAGCGTGCGGGGGTCACATGGAGCACGTGCTGTTTAAAAATTTGGTTATGGTTTTCAACGTTGTTACAACGCCAACCCACTCAACACGCCTTAGCACATGGATTTCACATGGAGGAGCCACCATGTGGGATGCGCCCTTACCACATGTGCTTTTTGTTAAAAACTTTGATTATGGCTTTTAAAATGGGTTCGACTTGGTTATGGATTTTAAAATGGTTTTGTATGGTTATTATAATATGGTTTTAACCATATTAAGAGCCAATGCCATTTTAAAGGGGTATTGTTAAATATGTTGGTTTATTAATTAATAAAAAGCCCAACCATATGAAAACCAACTTGGGGAAGTTGTAACCAAGGCCAAGATAGGCAAATTAGTTGCAACCAAAGGAATCCATGAGAGTCATGTGAAGAAGGGCAAGCCAACCTATATAAACCCATTCATTTGCCATTTCCCACTCATGCTTTGGAGTGGAGACTTTGTAGCTAAAGGAGAGAAGGGAGATTCCGTAGCTCTGCAGGAGGAAGGTACAAGTGTTTATACTCGTTTTACACCGTCTTCAGGCTTCGGAGTTGCTGGAAGCAGTCTTGTTGTGTTTTGGGCAGCGGTTCTCTTCCTGACCATTGTCGCCAAGGTATCATTGTATCATTGCCATGTATTTTGCCTTATGCTGAGATTATAGATCGGCCCTCCTATTGAGAAGTAGGCCCGGAGACGTAGTCCATCTTCGACGAACTCCGTTATCAACTTGTTGTCTTTATGTGCATATTGTCTATGCTGTTTGGTTCTATTCTTATGGATTTGTGAGCTTCATTCATGCTCTTTATGCAATTCATGTTAACGTCATAGAGTAGCAAAGATCTTGTTTTCGGATTATTGTTAAAAGTTCCAATGTAAGACTTCTTATTTGTTTAAGATTTTATGCAATGCTAGAAATCTAATAATTGATTAATCTTACACTAAGATGCCATGCGGTTCCAAATTAAAGTACCTTTTGCATATTTGATATACTTAGCACAGTACCAAAGATTGATTCAGAGTTAATAAATATCAAGTTAGATATTTAAACAATGATCCAAATAATTAGATATTTTAAATTGTTTTGAACCACTAATTGCCTATTAATACTACAAGGAGCCAAGCTTGAAATTTAGTTATCGAGATATCTAATTTTGGTGTTGAATTTTCAATAATGTATAACTATTCAGAATTTATTAAATTCTCAAACATCATTAATTCTACTATAGATAACTATCAGGTCATTAAGAATGGAATATATCTCTGAAACAAGAAGAATTCATAAACCCAATATTGCAGTAGGAGATATATTAAGTATGTAGATGAAACAAAGTAACAAACAAATTAACTACGGATATCGAGATAGCTTGAGATAGGACCTGTCTATGCTTCCAAGTTTGCTTTCTGTGTTCTGAATGGGTGATCTTGTGTGGACACGCCTTTCCAACAATAACACAACAAACTTTTTGGAATTGTTTTAAATTATCACTGTAAAAGCAAAACTTATTTAAAGAAAGGCTTTTCGTGAACAAAATCATAAGGTATAATGAATTAGACTACAAATTCAAAATATCTTTCCAAAACGCTCTTCTTAACAAAATCTTCTTTATTGTATATAAATTTGTGAGCTCCAAGTTGATAATTTAAATTGTTATGGTAAGGAACATAAATTAGAGAGCCATTATATGTTTTTTTAAATGAAACTATATGGATGATAATCAAGGATTCCATAGATCTGCGATCTCCGGTTGTAACTATTAGTGATATAATTTTTTAACCAACAGATCCAGGTTGGAGGAATTTATTTAGAGGGTTAATATATGGGGAATTTGTAAGGGGAATTGCATCTAGTCAGCTAGCAATGTCTATAGACTATCAAACATTTTATCCCTAGATCGATCAATCAGACAAACTTACTTATTGAAATAGCAAAAGGCGTTTAATTAAACCCAATCTTTTTGAAAAAATAAAAAAACAAAGAAAATAGTGGTCTGGTGAAAAACTGTACCAGGAGTTGAAATTGTGGCAGCCAAACAAGCACATGAATCACTAGGGTGTGATTCAGGATGTAAAGATTGACCATCTGACTAGTGAGCAAAAATGATTTATTGTTTATTTGAAATCTTCTTCACCGAAAAATTAGTCCTCCGCACTGCAATTGGATTTAGCCAACCCCACCCAGTCGTTGCTCTGCAATTTACAAACCAAACACACATTATATCATCTATTAGGAAGCATTATAGAGCTATGCAAAGTAACCCAAAAAGAAATAAAAATGGCACGCATATAGAAATACATATACATACTCATGTTGTTGTTTGTTGAACGCTGCATGGAGTTGTAGAACAACTTGTGAAACAAGTTGCTCTGGTCTTCAATCACAATCAATAGTAGTCATACAGAATCTTTGGATACTAACCAACGGTGGTCATAGAATTGGAGATCTAGCTTTTACATTATGGTCTATAGGAGTGAAAATTACATCATTGTGAAGCCAAGTCTCTGTATAAGAATTATGAAAATTGAATTGCAGATACGTTGAAACAAAGATTAATGATGAAAATTGAACTGCAGATATGCTGAAACAAGGATTAACACAGAATAATAATTAATCAAACATGAAGAAAAAATTAAATGAAGTAGAACATGGGCTACGCTGACATGAAGAAAATTGAAAGAAAGAAGCTCAAGAAGAGATTTCAGGGGTGGAGTAGCAGTAGGTGATAAGAAAGCCACGATTGGAATTCTCGCTGCAAAACAATCTTCATTCTCCCTGCAAAACTTAACAATATTGCCGGTCTTGAACTCTCTTCGTCTAATAAAGTTGGTCCATTAAAATTGTGATCATGGCACCAAGAAATGCATCCAGAACCCTCCGGCCTCACCTTACTACACTTGACAGCCACGCGTTTGTTTCAAAGGAGGACAGTCTGACACTCACCTTACTACACTAGACGCGTTTGTTTGAACCGAGGAAAGTCGACACTGGACAGCCACGCATTTGTTTTAACAGAGGATAGTGGATGACAAAAGTTAGAGCATGTCAGTGGCATTAACAACAGTCTATCCAGCATTTTATGATTACGCAAGCTCGCCGTTGGGTCTTGGGGCACAAAGTCCCACGCCTACGTCACCTATATAAACCAGTAAAAAGCAAGATAAATCAATATTTAAATAATTCCCCAAAAAAATTTAATACAAACTATAGCAAATATTATATGATTTTGTTAAAGTTGCAACAAATTACTTCAAATAATCGCCTTGAGCGATTCATATATATCCCTCGAGCGGAGACATTACAATTGACACGCAATTATAATATGCTAGCTTAAATAGTAATGATATTACCTTAGATTTTTCAGTTTAAATTTTGGTAAATATGCAATTTATTTGATGTCACTATTACAAACAAACCAATTGACATGTAATTATTAAACTCACTTCAGGACAAATTTAAAAATTCAACCATGTTGTATTGTTTAAATCTTGCTTATTATTGTATAAATAAATTCAGCTACATCAAATACACACAAAACATTTTTCTTTAGATTTTAAAATTTTAGACACCTCTGGTCATGTCACTTATAAACATGCTCCCTCTGTCATGTCACTTATGATTAGCATAAAATTTTGTAAATATGCTATCTCTGTCATGTCACTGTTACAAACGATAGACATGTAGCTAACAAACTGACGAAGAGATATCTATGGAAAGGCGTCATTGGTACGTATCCGTTTCTATGTCTAAATACAGTTATGGGGAGGCTGGCATCACCGATTTTTCTATTACAAAGACCTGTCATCATAGCTACGTCCGTCCAAAATTGGAGGAAGAAAATGCTTAAACTCTTTGGTTTGCTCGCTGCTATACAAAGATTAGCTTTTTATGTGGACAAGGTTACTTCACATCTAATTCTTGAGTTTGATTAAGCACGTATCAACAAAGCTAATATGGTTATTATTGATTTATTCTCAATACTAGTAGTTAGTTGTCAAAATCATTTTTTGTTGGTATTTTAATTAAGTCATTTTTAAGGGTATTAAATTTAGGTAGCTTTGTAAAAGAATTTCATATATGAGTAAAAATTGATCTAAAACATGACATATTGAGATGTAGAATAGTAAAACTGCTTAAATGCTTCTAGTTCATAATTTCTTAGCCAAAAGGAAAATAACCAAAAAAAATTATAATTTTAACAATTTTAAAGTATTTTTTATTATATATATTTTTAATTATGAATATTTTAGATTATTTAAACAGGGTCAAGGTTCAAATTTGATGAGCATGGTCAACCTTGTAATCAGTCGACGATGAAAAAGTGTTTGAAGATGCAATTTAAGAAATCACAATGAATAATCAATAAAGTTTAATTTTTTTAAGTTTAAAATTTTTAAAAAGAAACACATGGTGTTAACTTAGAAATATGCAATTTAAGAGATCACAATGAATAATCAATAAAGTTTATTTTTTTTTTAAAGTTTAAATTTTTAAAAAGAAACACATGGTGTTAACTTAGAAATATGGTAACATAATGCAATCCGAAATCTAAGCAACACTTCAACCAAACTTGTCTATATATTATCTAAAAGGAGTAAAATCGTATATCATTACAAAAATGAACATTATAATAAGGAAGGAAGAAATATGTTATCACACAACCGAGCCATCCAGCCATCTTTGTTGGCCATCCTTGAAGTTATCCACCCTTGCGTTATGGGGCTTCTTTCTCTATTGCTTGCGTTCTTAGAATACGTTTCGTTTCTTTTTATTTTGTTTTGTTTTGTTTACCAAGTCTAGAATGAATGAGCATGAGCAGAGATAGATGCCTACACGGAACAAATCTCTACTTTCTTCAATGTTTCAATTTTGATTCAAACAGGCTTATAAAAATGCAGTACATCCTTCTTAGTATCTGTAAGAGATCAGATCAGCCAACCAATCTGTTTACAATCAATCCGTGAAATTTTTGTTTCTTGGTAACAATGAGTTCATGGTATTCATGGTGGACGGGGAGTTTGGGAACCTCAGCGGTTAGGGATCGAATCCTAATTCTCTCCCAATATTCATCCCATCTCATTCATTCATTCATTTACTGATCTCAATATTCATCCCATCTCATTCTTTCATTCATTTACTGATTTCTAGATGCAAATTATTAACAAATTATGATTCTTGCTCTGTTTATAACCAGAGACGCAACCGAGATCAGTCCACAAATGGCGAAGGCAGCGGCAGCGGCCGCAGCTCCAGAGGAAATAGTCACAGCAAGAACAGCAAGAAGGCTCATGTCGGATTGATCGTAGGCGTAACGGGGATGGTAGGATGCAGACTGGCGGAGATTCTGCCGAGAGACGATATTCCGGGCGGGCCATGGAAGGTCTATGGAGTAGCCCGCAGACCAATTAACCCTCGAATTTATCACAAGAATATGCAATACATACAGTGTGACTTGATGGATAAAGATCAGACAATGGAAAAAATCTCGGCTCTCACTGATGTTACTCATGTTTTCTGGGTGATCACAGTTAAAGGCCGAGCAGGAGTTCTTGAGCAAGCCGAAAATTCAAGCGATTTGAACGGTAAAATGCTTTCAAATTTCTTGGATTCTCTTATTCCTAATGCCCCAAATCTGGAACATGTGTGTCTGCAAACGGGCTCAGAACATTATTTGGGCTCTCATGAGATCTCCGGCATGGATATGATTACTGATTTCCACGATGCTCCGTTTCACGAGAGGCTTCCCAGGCTGCAAAATTGCTCGAATTTCAGTTACTATAAGTTGGAAGACGTATTGTTTGAAAAATTAGGAGCACAGAGTGAAATTAAAATCAGTTGGTCTGTTCATCGCCCTGCTCTGATATTGTTGGGATTTTCTCCGTCGAGTAGCTCTAATTCCAAGAATCTCCTCGCTGCTCTCTCAGTTTACGCTGCGATTTGCAAGAAGGAGGGCAGGCGATTCAGATTCCCGGGGAATTCCGTGACATGGGAGGGGCTTATGGATGCTTCAGATGCCGAGCTTATTGCAGAGCAGCAGATATGGGCGTGCGTTGAAGCAAATGGGAAGAACCAGGCGTTTAATGTTACCAATGGAGATGTGTTCAGATGGAAAAAGCTGTGGACATTTCTAGCGGAGAAGCTGGGGGTGGAGCCTGGTGATTATGACGGGCGTGGCTTTTCCATCGCGGAAGAGATGAAGGATAAGAGCGGCGTGTGGGAAGAGATTGTGAAGGAGAATGGGCTTGTGGAGAACTGGTTTGAAGAATTTGGGGAACAATGGTGGTTGTATGTTGACAGGATCTTGAACAGGAATTTGAATTTGAAGAATGCTGTTAGCAGCATGAACAAGAGCAAGGAGCATAGGTTTCTGGGGTTTCGGAATACAGAGAGCTCTTGTGTTGAATGGATTGATATGCTCAGAAACCATAAAATCATTCCTTGATTCAAAGATGAGATGCATAGCACCCACACAGCCAGGATCAGAGTTGTAGATTGAAAAGTTATATGTCTATTCTTGGTCAAGATATGTGCATTTATTATTTTTCAAAGTTAAATTGAAATTAAATTAACTAATCTTGTGTGTTTGGTTCATTTGGTTCAAAGTTAAATTGAAATTAAATTAACTAATTTTGTGTGTTGGTTTTCAAAGTTAAATTGAAATTAAATCAACCAATTTTGTGTGTTTGGTTCAAATAATTTTGAGGAAATTTTATTTATTTATGGGAATGGATTTAGTAAAGATTTTTTTATTATTTAGATTGCCCTGTAAATTATGTAAATTATATGGAGGCATACTTATCAAATTTGGTTCAATCACACTTCGGATGTATGGCATAGTTATCAAAAAATAAATCAGCAATCATTCAACAAGACATAGGTCATAAAGTTAGAACGATCTCACGATTCATGGACACACGCTGAAAAAATAAAGTAGTTCATCTTTCCACCATCCATTGTAGAACATTAAGAAATTTCACAATCTCTTTCTCCAACCGGCAAACTGTAATTTTTTATTGCAAAAGGAAATAGTTCTTCTTACAATAGAGTCTTTCAGTCTTACTGGGGGCAAAAGCCCCTTTCTCTTCTTAGTCTATTACATTTATACAAAAAGAGTGAAATGGTTGGGCTGCCCAAAGTAGCCTTTGGGCTTCCCAACCTTTCATTTTCCCAAAGCTTTGCTTTTTCCCAACGCTTTACTTTTACAAAATATTACAAAATATAAAGATGGCCCAGCTTGGTTTTCTAGGAACTTCTTCCACGCTGCAGCCTCACTAGCGATGCCTTCAAAAGTGCTAGGCTCCAAAAACTGGATATTTATCTCAAATTTCTCGGCTTGATTCTTGATAGCCTCGATCCTTGCTGGGCTCAAACGAAGCTGATCTTCCAAAAATTGTACACTAATGGCTGGGTGGCCCACCTCATTCTTCAAAACTAGGTCATTAATAGCCTTGATCTGTTGGGTTCTGGCCTCTGCATCCTGATATTTGCTCTGCAATATCTCTATGAAGGTTTCATGGTCTGGGAGCTCATCAAGCTTATGCTTAGCGGCTGTTTGACACCGATTAAATGTATTAAGGAGCCTCCTGAAATATTCTGAGCATGCTCCCTGCGCCCTTTTGATAGTCTTCTTGAAGTCTTCCGTAGTGCTGACAGCGAACTCTACTAGGTCATGATCTCTTTTAAGAGCTTGATGGTCTTTGGCTAGTAGTTCTGCTGGAGTCTCTGTATTGTTCTCCAGCCTTGCCATTCTGGCATTCAAAAATTCAAGAACTTCTTGGGATCTGTCAACGAAGTAGGAGGAGGTCTCCATGATTTCCCCTAACCGGTTGTCAATTTGAAGGACCTTACACCTTTCCTCCTCTAGAGCCATCTGAAGCTGGAGCATTCTAGCTTTCTGGGCTAAGATATGTTCTTTGAATGGCTGGAGCAACGAAGAGATCTGTTCCTGATGTTCTTTATCAGATCTTGGGAGTGCATATCATTGGCTGTCAAGATGATCTTCTGCTGCTCCTCTAGCTCCTCCACCTTTGCCAGCAACCGCTCCTTCTCCTTCTTCAACTCTTGATCTTCTACTTGCATTTGCTCAAGGTGTTCTTGTGTAGTCTCTTGAGCCTGTCTCTCTTCATGCAGGGCCTGCAACTCAGCTTCAACAGTCTTCATCTCCCTCTGTAAGTGTTCAAATTTCCGCTTTAACCTGTTTCCTTCCTCTCTCTCTCTCTTCAAGGTATCCTTCAGCTGAGCAGAAGATTTCTTGTACGACTCCAGTTCAGTCATCACCTTGTCTATGTTATATTCTGAGGCATGTAGTATTGCAGTCCCAGCCCTTATGGTAAGCCTTGGATCTAGGTCTGTTCCTAGCATAACAGCAGTATCTGTTATCATTTTTCCCGGCATACCTTCTGCTTCTACCTTCCTTTCCGTCCTCTTCATTATTCTCTTGGTAGCCCTATCATAGTAGACAGTATTGAAGTCGGGGACTTCCTCGCCCTTTTTCTGGATGAAAGGCACGAGCTGGAGCGTAGGGGCCACAGGGGTGCTAGCAGTGGGTACTTGAGAGGTCTGCACCTCGGGGTTTTCCTCCTCCTGGGTCTGTCCTGCTACTGTTTCAGAGACTGACTGTTGTGTCAACTCTATTCTTTCAGCCTCCTGCCTTTGGAGCTCCTCCTCAAGCTTTCTCTTTTCTTTTTCAGCTGCTTGTCTGGCTGCTTCCTCTGTTTCTTTGGCCGCCTCTTTTGCTATCTCAACTGCTTCTTGGGCAGCTTTACTTTTCTCTTCTTCTCCCTTCTGTAGCCATTCTGCAGCCTCCTTTTCCAACCTCTGAGCTTCTTCATTTCTCCTTTTAATTCCTTCTTCAGCCTTTTTCTGTTCCTCACCTTTCCCACCTATGGTAGTGATTTTCTTCTTAAATCCTCTGCTTAGTGTCGTCATGTTTGGAGCATTCTGGAAGAGAGATTCTTCCTTATCGAAATGATGGGTATATTCGAAAAACACCTTATGCTCTTTACAGTGCTCCGCTATTTTACCAAGAGTATCATTTTGCCGGAAAGGCATCTCACCAAAATGGAACTTCCCTAGTTCCTCTATGAATTCGGCAGCTTGTTTCACCCTGGTGAACTTGTAGCTACCTAGCCTGAATGGTAAAGGAGGGTATGCAGTCTTCTTGTGTTGGAACAAGAAACTACCTATTCCGTCAATGAACACCTGCCTGACTGCCTCTTTATGGACTATATAATCCGTTGCATATTTGGGCAGCAGTAAAGGAGTCTTTGACCCTCCATACATTCGGATGTACATGCCATTTTCAGTGAAGAAATAATCAGCATATTCTCCTATTACCTGCATGGCACCTTCTGACATACAGTCACATTCCTTCCGGAAAATGAGTGCGTAGAGTGGCATAATGAAGTGCTCGCAGACCTCTGTGTAATGGCTATGGTATTGGTGAGCCCACAATGGTCTATAAGCGGCATACACAGGCATTCTTTCCCTGTCCCAGATGCATTTGAGACCGGGGAGGGGCTGGTTACACAATATGCAATCTATCAATATTGAACTCATGTAAAACTCGAACCTTTTCTGAGCTTCTCCTCCCAAGGCTGCGGCCAAGCAAGAGGACAGACTGCTTGACACAAGGCTGGCCCAATTGAAGACTGTTCCTTGGGTTGCCACATGAAATATAATAGGTATCCATTCAAGCTTGAAGAGTCTGCCATGAGCTCTCCCAAAGATCCTATTGAGCATCAGAGCTATAAACCTGTAGGGAGGCCTCAAGCTCGCTGTATCATACTCACCGGTTTGTCTATGTCGGTAGAGATTTCCTTGCAAGAGCATTTTCTTAAGAGTTTCCACCAGGTCCATTATGATGCTGTCCAGCCAATCATTAGATAAGAAAACCTGGGGTTCTGGTAGGTGATAGGCCAACGCCACATATCCAGGGCTAAATGTAGCATAGCCCTGTCCTTCAGTGTTTCCTATGATCATTGTGGTTGTATTTACATGTGGAAAAATCCAGCCAATTACTTCAGAGTATGGGAACAACTCTGGTTTGGTGGCAACTTTCATGATAGAAGACTTCTCTATGTTAGCATAGATAGATTCTTCTTTGAGGCTCGTGTCGGGAACCTCCCTATGGGAAATCAATCTGTATATGTCACCCAATTTGTACTCGGGCTCAACACCAGAAACACATTGGGTGTCTTCATATATATATTTAGTCTTTGTCTCAGCTTCTGCTTCTGGTACTTCTTCCACCACTGGGGCCTTCTTCTTTTGTCTCTTGGACATGGTGGACTCGACTTCTTCCTGCCACATATAACATTGTAATATTGAGACATTCAAGGTGCATACATTTACATGACAGTGTGCAGCACTTTATTCTTTCTATGTATATCATGGCAGCAACTAGTTAATGAAACTAAGATATAAGTTTTCATAACTTGACTGACCAAATGCACACTATTTAGTTCTCTTGTCTATATCTCAGCATGATGCAAAACATTTCTGTATGATATTAAAACATCACATCAACCATCTTCTAGACTGCAATAAAATTACATCCATATGCAAAGTGCCATTTTCATGTATTTAATGTGATAGCAAGTAGAGCAACAAATGCATGTATGTATAATCCAGAAATGCCCTGACTATTAGAACTGCTGAAACTAGTGCGCAGTATTCCATGACCTTATCTATACCTATCATGAAGCAAAATTAGTCCTGCAATAAAGTGGGCAAAAACTTTATCAATCATATTTGAGCCGGCCTTAAATCTACATCATTTCGTAGTGTGCTGTTTCTCCCATGAAAATAATTCGTAAAGCAGATGCATGTACATCAAATGCAAGGTGCAACATTCATCAATTTGGTCTATTGCAAAGCAAAACAAAGAAAAGGGGTTTTGAATATCAAGATCATGCTAGCCACCTACGTTTTCTAACATTAAACACTTTGACAACATCGCTTTAGCAGGTATGAAATCGGTAATGACTTATGCTGTTTGCGGAAAGACAATTACATTGACTCGACTATATGCTGCGGGTATTACTGTCACCTTGCTGCAAATGGCGCTTCGATTAAAACCACTACCGATGAGGTTCCCGCTTAACAAACTAAAATAGCACATACCCCTTTAAACCAACTAGGGTTTCAGGTGACTGAGCATAAATAGGATGCGTGAGTCGGCAAAGGAAGCTACATGCGACGGCAATGGTGCTTATGCCCATGCGCTCATGGCTATCCACTACAAACTGCAGCGGATCCCTTCCAACCGGCTAAGGCATCAAACCACGATGCACAGAACAGAGCAGCAAAACAAGAGCTCGAGGAAACAGGTAAAACGAAGGCTACAACCGCGATGAGAAACCATAGGTATTGCAGAAAACGCATATACACCCCCCTTTCCTACACAATCATCACTATCCGGGGAAGCTTGGTGCAGACGGCATAACGGCCGTCTGCACCAAACCCCCATCTCTACGCGCAGGGTTTGCAAACAAGGCAGTGGGCCTAAATAATTACTCCGTAGGTTAAAAAAAAATAAAACGCCCTGCTGACAGTCAAGATATACACCTCCCCTTCCTATATAGGCGTTAAAAAATGGAGTAGGAAAACAGCTGGGGGAAAACTATCGCAACCAAAACTGTCCATATAAACTTTATCAAAAGCTTCAATGGAACAGGAGAAAGTGAAAATAACCTACCTGGCACGGCGTATCCGACGGGGCGAAAGTGGTCAGGAATCCTCAACTGCCACGGGGGTCCACGATCTCCGGGGGGTCGATAGCGCGGGATGACTATGATAGTTCGAGCCAAAACAAACAATAAAATAATCCATCTCTCTTCTCCCTATATATAAAATGATTCGCACGTGTGACGGTTTTTTAAATCGGACGAGAAACTATTCTGAATCGGGAAGTAAGAACGCGAACCCCTCCGGAACGACGGTAGGCCCTAACATCAATCTGTCCGCAACGGTGATCAAGGCGGGAGAAACCAATGATCGGACGTCGGAGGAAACTTGGATCAGAAGCGAAAAGCTCGAACCTTTCTGCAATGGGGAAGACTTACACGAAAAAGGTTCCGACTCATGCTCAAACAGTTGAACAAAACACTCAAATCGGGAGCAAAACAAAAGTCGAGATTAACAACCTATCCACAACGGCGGAAGAGATGATGATAAAGGCCTCCGATACACAGCCAAAAGAAAACCAAAAACATAAGTCGGAAAGAAATAGAAAATCAAAACCCGGACTGATCCGCAACGGCGGAGGCCAGAAGCGAAGATCCATCCGCAACGGCGGACAAGGAAATAATCATACCTTCCGACGTAGAACCAAAAAACCACCCGCAACGGCGAAAAAGACAAGGCAAAAAACCTCCGCAACGACGGGAAAATCAAATGAACCAACTTCCGATTCAGAAAGGCTTTAAAGGTATTCAAAAAACAACGATAGGCTTGATTATGCATGGGACTATTTTAAGCATTAAGGAAGAAAATCAGATCGATTGATAGAGCAAACCAAGCGCTGAAAAACGTCCCAAAAGTCCTTAGACCAGAATAAGGAAGAAACTCAAACTAATTCAAAGTAGAGGAGGGTCCTAAATTTTTTTTAGAATTTTGGGATATTGTTGCAGCTGCAACAATTGGCGACCACCTGGTGAACCCCAGATTTCTGAACTAACTCTCTTCCAGTACAAGACCGTCTGAATCAAGTTGAAATCTTCTAGATGTCCTTATCCTCGGGCTGGCCAATTTAAGCATTTAAACCATTGAGAAGTAGTCTATTCTTTGGGGAAAAGGTAACACAGAGATATTGCGAGTCTGAATAACTCTTTTGAGGCCAAATAGGTTAGGTTTATTTTGCCTGTCCTTAGGTAGTTTCCAGCTTGGACACCACAAGATTGTAACAGAGTGTAAATAGTATTATCCGTTTGTTCATCATTCCCATGCCAACTACACTTTTGTGCCTTTTGAACTTCAGTTCTTTTGATATGAGTCCTCCTGCAGGCCTTTCTTACTGAATTTTAATTTAGGATCCTCTATCCCATAGTGCCCTTTTGTGTGAACAATATACTTCATATTTTAATTCACGGACGGAGAGGATCTTGTGGCCATTCAGTACTTCATGCTTTGATATTTTGCTTTGATAGGTATTGCTTTCTTTCTTTCAGGGGTTTTGACTCTTAATAGCTTTTATCTTTTCTGAAATTATGGCATGGGATCATTTAAATATGATATACTGTTTTACTTTGCTTCCTCTTCGTGGGTCTTTTGCTGTCACTCCTTTGGGCTTTTTAATATGTGAAATGGATGGAGCCTCGAAATAGTATTCCAGACCTCTTTTATTTCTGAGTTATTTAAAGGGTTTAAGTAAGACTTCAATGGATGCATTACCAGTTAGGAAAACTGCTACTAGAAGACATTATCTACTTTTAAAGCACAATCTTTCACTCAAGATCCTAGTTAATAAAGAACCCTGATGTTTCCATTGCAACCAAAAGTTTGCCTCTTTATTGAAAATCAAAAGAAAAACTAGCAAAGCAATAACTCAAAAGAAAACAATGTTAAATCACTTAGCAAAAGAAAACGGTCTCAAGCATCAACGAAAACAAACAATTTATTTATGTACAAAGCAAAAGAAAGAGAAAATTTGCCCACTCCTGAAAAATATTGTTTTTTAAATCTAGAGAATCAACGGGTGGGCTGGAAAACAGACACGGGATATCTAACCATGGTCTAGCTACGCTGTTTTTGAAACCGAACACATGTCCACAATTCTATAATCGTCTTTCACAGCCTGAGGAAATTGAAGGAGCTCAAGCTGAGTGTCAGTCATATGACTAGCCTTTCTTGACGTGAGATGTCTTAATTCTAACTCAATCAGATAATTCCCCAGAACAGACTCAACAGATTCATTTCCCTCTCCTAGCTTAGTGACATTGTGTTTCATATAGGGCTCTCTTAATATCTTAATCAGGTTTGGGCTGCCCTTCTGAGGTAATCATAGGTGAGACCAATCTGAAGAAAAATACCCATTCAGTCTTGCTGTCCAATCTCGGTTCAGGATCATTCCATAGCCATCAGGTATGTCTGCTACTACAATATCCATGTAATGACATATCCTTTCATTTGCAGACAATCAAATCAGAACATTTTCCATCTCCCCCACTACTTTGACGCTAGTCTTGTCTAGTTGAGTGACATCCCAAAGAGTAGGTTTTAGCTTTCCATTAAGTTTTTTGCAAATTGCCAGAGGCATAACATTCATCGATGATCCAGAGTCCACCAAACAATTATGCACATTGTGATTCAGCATCTCTAGGGTCAAAAGGAAAGGTGGGGCGTTGGTTTTCTTTGTCCTAATCAATTCGATCATCTCCTCTTTAATTTTACCATCCTTTTCTTCCTCATCATCTTTCATAGATTTGGCTAGTACAATAAGATGCTCCATTTCCTGTTTGCAATTAGTGGCTTCATGTGTGTCATCTTTAACATTTACAGCTACCTGTCTCCTGACATTCTCTTGCAGATTTTTAACCGTTGGAAATATTTCATTTCCCTTAATTTCTAGGTTCTTATCTTTTGTGGCCAGGGCTGTATATTGAGATTTGAGGGCATCTTCCTCTATATTGAAGAGCGAAACACCATTCCATAAGAGCATGGCATCATCCTCTTCCTTCTCTATGGTCTGTTCCTTTCCTCCCTTTTTACTACTGTCTTCAGTCAATTTGGAATCTAGCAACTTATTCATTACCAAAGACATTGAATTCAACCATTGATGGCACTTCTTCTCAGAGTGAGGTTGCTGGTGAAAAGTACAGAAATTATCCCCCCCTATCTCTGTTATATTTATTGAGGCCGAATTTGGGGACGGGATTTTCCAATGGTTATTATCCTCTCTTTTAGAATAGTAGGGTCGATCAGTTTTCTGGTGTCCCTTTCTTTTTCCAGGTCTATTATTCGGTTGTAAAGCTTTTGCATTGTTTTCATCATTTCCTCAAGGTCATGTGAGTGCTCCTCTCTGGGTTTGGATGACACCAGAACTCTTTTATCTGCAGTTTTCTCTCTAGGATAATCTTCTACACTTTCCCTCTCAGCCTCTACTCTTTCGGCCTCTTCATAAGTCTCTATCAATGTGGGTTTGGCTTTCATCTTGGCAAACATAGCTAGCTCGGGCCCTAGGGCTGATGTATAATACTCAATTAAGACCTTATCGGAGGGTCTGTCAGTTTCAGAGAAGTTCTTTAGGTATATTGAGAATCTCTGAGTGAACTTATGTACCTTCTCGTTCTTCTCTTTTCTTAACAAACCAAGACCTTTCATTAATGAGGCATGAGTTTTCTGGGGTGAGTATTTACTTCTGAAAATTCTTTCAAAGGTGTCCCAATCAGGAATAGAATTCGTAGGTAAACTGAAGTACCAGGATGTTGCTGTTCCTTTAAGGGTGTGAGGGAACAATCTACAGACAACGTCTTCATACTCCCCGGCCCTTAATCCTTCTAAAGCCAAGTAAAAGCTTTGCAAGTGGTCATCTACAACAATTCTTTCTTCGGGATCAAACTTAGGCAACAGCTTGTCAAAGGCTTGAGGCAATTTATGCAAAGGAGGCGTGAGGTTTAAAGGAGCCCTTGCTCTCCATGCAGGCAATGGGTTGGGTTGATTTACATTTATGCCAGCCATAAGCGCAGCTACGGGAACGAGAGCCTTAAGCAAAGAAAACACAGGATGAGAACAAGCTTTCTTGCTTCAAGGTAGAACCGGAACCTGGGAGTACCTAGGTGGGGCTGAAAACTTCAAATATCTGCTGGTAAGGTAATCCTGGGAAATTTTTTTTTCCACGGCCAGCCATGCACTGGCGGCCCTCCTTCTAGCGCCAATTCTATTGGGGCCTGGAAATTCACAGGCGGCAACAGTAAAGGATTCTCCCCAATCAACGTTCCCAACTAGCCCGTTGACTGTTTGGTGTAGCGAATCCGTCTAGTTTGCGGTCCGGCTACCGTAGGTCAAGGTAACAAAACAAAGGGTTTTACCGGTTGCGGCTCGGTCCATTGAGTTTTTGTAATTTTGACTTAATGTATGCAATGCAAATGCTTAACTAACAATGCATGGTGATAAAGATGCAAGGAACTACACAATGTGGTGCGCAGGTTCTTACCTCTCGTCTTAGGCTCACGAACATCTAAATCACATATGCAGCCATGAAGTAAATCAATTAACTATCTAATCACCTATCTATCTATCCCCGGGGGGCCAAAAGAATGATTATTTGTGAGTAATGTGTTATTTCCATGTATGATAAACATAAATTACAGATAGCTGATATTCATATTTACAACACATGAATGAGGAAAATATTCCAACAATCAGATAGCTAATTGTTATATAAGCAACATACATTACTCTTGGTGAACTTTCTACAAAAAATAAATCAGCAATCATTCAACAAGACATAGGTCATAAAGTTAGAACGATCTCATGATTCATGGACACAAGCTAAAAAAATAAAGTAGTTCATCTTTCCGCCATCCATTGTAGAACATTAGGAAATTTCACAATCTCTTCCTCCAACCGGCAAACTGTAATTTTTTATTGCAAAAGGAAATAGTTCTTCTTACAATATGTCTTTCAGTATTAATGGGGGCAAAAGCCCCTTTCTCTTCTTAGTCTATTACATTTATACAAAAAGAGTGAAATGGTTGGGTTGCCCAAAGTAGCCTTTGGGCTTCCCAACCTTTCATTTTCTGGTTGGGCTGCCCAAAGTAGCCTTTGGGCTTCCCAACCTTTCATTTTCCCAAAGCTTTGCTTTTTCCCAACGCTTTAGTTTTACAAAATATTACAAAATATAAAGATGGCCCATCCCCTACGAAGAGGGCCCAGCTTGGTTTTCTAGGAACTTCTTCCATGCTGCAGCCTCACTAGCGATGCCTTTAAAAGTGCTAGGCTCCAAAAACTGAATATTTATGTCAAATTTCTTGGCTTGATTCTTGATAGCCTCGATCCTTGCTGGGCTCAAACGAAGCTGATCTTCCAAAAATTGTACATTAACGGCTAGGTGGCCCACCTCATTCTTCAAAACTAGGCCATCAATAGCCTTGATCTGTTGGGTTTTGGCCTCTACATTCTGATATCTACTCTGCAATATCTCTATGAAGGTTTCATGGTCTGGGAGCTCATCAAGCTTATGCTCAGCGGCTGTTTGACACCGGTTAAATGTATTAAGGAGCCTCCTGAAATATTCTGAGCATGCTCCCTGCGCCCTTTTGACGGTCTTCTTGAAGTCTTTCGTAGTGCTGACAACGAACTCTACTAGGTCATGATCTCTTTTAAGAGCTTGATGGTCTTTGGCTAGTAGTTCTGCTGGAGTCTCTACATTGTTCTCTAGCCTTGCCATTTTGGCATTGAAAACTTCAAGAACTTCTTGGGATCTGTCGACGAAATAGGAGGAGGTCTCCATGATTTCCCTTAACCGGTTGTCAATCTGAAGGACCTTACACCTTTCCTCCTCTAGACTCCATCTGAAGCTGGAGCATTCTAGCTTTCTGGGCTAAGATATGTTCTTTGAATGGCTGGAGCAACGAAGAGATCTGTTCCTGATGTTCCTTTATCAGATCTTGGGAGTGCATATCATTGGCTGTCAAGATGATCTTCTACTGCTCTTCTAGATCCTCCACCTTTGCCAGCAACTTCTCCTTCTCCTTCTTCAACTCTTGATCTTGTGCTTGCATTTGCTCAAGGTGTTCTTGTGTAGTCTCCTGAGCCTGTCTCTCTTCATGCAGGGCCTGCAACTCAGCTTCAGCAGTCTTCATCTCCCTCTGTAAGTGTTCAAATTTCCGCTTTAACCTGTTTCCTTCCTCTCTCTCTCTCTTCAGGGTATCCTTCAGCTGAGTAGAATATTTCTTGTACGACTCCAGTTCAGTCATCACCTTGTCTATGTTATCTTCTGAGGCATGTAGTATTGCAGTCCCAGCCCTTATGGTAAGCCTTGGATCTAGGTCCGTTCCTAGCATAACAGCAGTATCTGTTATCATTTTGCCCGGCATACCTTCTGCTTCTACCTTCCTTTCTGTCCTCTTCATTATTCTCTTGGTAGCCCTATCATAGTAGACAGTATTGAAGTTGGGGACTTCTTCGCCCTTTTTCTGGATGAAAGGCACGAGCTGGAGCGTATGGGCCACAGGGGTGCTAGCAGCGGGTACTTGAGAGGTCTGCACCTCGAGGTTTTCCTCCTCCTGGGCCTACCCTGCTGCTGTTTCAGAGACTGACTGTTGTGTCAACTCTATTCTTTCAGCCTCCTGCCTTTGGAGCTCCTCCTCAAGCTTTCTCTTTGCTTCTTTAGCTGCTTGTCTGGCTGCTTCCTCTGTTTCTTTGGCTGCGTCTTTTGCTATCTCAGCTGCTTCTTGGGTAGCTTTACTTTTCTCTTCTTCTCCCTTCTCCAGCCATTCTGCAGCCTCCTTTTCCAACCTCTGAGCTTCTTCATTTCTCCTTTTAATTCCTTCTTCAGCCTTTTTCTGTTCCTCACCTTTCCCACCTATGGTAGTGATTTTCTTCTTAAATCTTCTGCTTAGTGCCGTCATGTTTGGAGCATTCTGGAAGAGAGATTCTTCCTTATCGAAATGATGGGTATATTCGAAAAACACCTTATGCTCTTTACAGTGCTCCGCTATTTTACCGAGAGTATCATTTCGCCGGAAAGGCATCTCACCAAAATGGAACTTCCCTTGTTCCTCTATGAATTCGGCAGCTTGTTTCACCCTGGTGAACTTGTAGCTACCTAGCCTGAATGGTAAAGGAGGGTATGTAGTCTTCTTGTGTTGGAATAAGAAACTACCTATTCCGTCAATGAACACCTGCCTGACTGCCTCTTTATGGACTATATAATCCGTTGCATATTTGGGCAGCAGTAAAGGAGTCTTTGATCCTCCATACATTCGGATGTACATGCCATTTTCAGTGAAGAAATAATCAGCATATTCTCCTATTACCTGCATGGCACCTTCTGACATACAGTCACATTCCTTCCGGAAAATGAGTGCGTAGAGTGGCATAATGAAGTGCTCGCAGACCTCTGTGTAATGGCTATGGTATTGGTGAGCCCACAATGGTCTATAAGCGGCATACACAGGCATTCTTTCCCTGTCCCAGATGCATTTGAGACCGGGGAAGGGCTGGTTACACAATATGCAATCTATCAATATTGAACTCATGTAAAACTCGGACCTTTTCTGAGCTTCTCCTCCCAAGGCTGCGGCCAAGCAAGAGGACAGACTGGTTGACACAAGGCTAGCCCAATTGAAGACTGTTCCTTGGGTTGCCACATGAAAGATAATAGGTATCCATTCAAGCTTGAAGAGTCTGCCATGAGCTCTCCCAAAGATCCTATTGAGCATCAGAGCTATAAACCTGTAGGGAGGCCTCAAGCTCGCTGTATCATACTCACCGATCTGTCTATGTCGGTAGAGCTTTCCTTGCAAGAGCATTTTCTTAAGAGTTTCCACCAGGTCCATTCTGATGCTGTCTAGCCAATCGTCAGATAAGAAAACCTGGGGTTCTGGTAGGTGATAGGCCAACGCCACATATCTAGGGCTAAGTGCAGCATAGCCCTATCCTTCAGTGTTTAATATGATCATTGTGGTTGTATTTACATGTGGCAAAATCTAGCCAATTACTTCAAAGCATGGGAACAGCTCTGGTCTGGTGGCAACTTTCATGATAGAAGACTTCTCTATGTTACCATAGATAGATTCTTCTTCGAGGCCCGTGTCGGGAACCTCCCTGCGGGAAATCAATCTGTATATGTCACCCCATTTGTACTCTGGCTCAACACCAGAAACACATTGGGTGTCTTCATATATATATTCAGTCTTTGTCTCAGCTTCTGCTTCTGGTACTTCTTCCACCACTGGGGCCTTCTTCTTTTGTCTCTTGGACATGGTGGACTCGACTTCTTCCTGCCACATATAACATTGTAATATTGAGACATTCAAGGTGCATACATTTACATGATAGTGTGCAGCACTTTATTCTTTCTATGTATATCATGGCAGCAACTAGTTAATGAAACTAAGATATAAGTTTGCATAACTTGACTGACCAAATGCACACTATTTAGTGCTCTTGTCTATATCTCAGCATGATGCAAAACATTTTTGTATGATATTAAAACATCACATCAACCATCTTCTAGACTGCAATAAAATTACATCCATATGCAAAGTGCCATTTTCATGTGTTTAATGTGATAGCAAGTAGAGCAACAAATGCATGTATGTATAACCCAGAAATGCCCTGACTATCAGAACTGCTGAAACTAGTGCGCAGTATTCCATGACCTTATCTATACCTATCATGAAGCAAAATCAGTCCTGCAATAAAGTGGGCAAAAAATTTATCAATCATATTTGAGCCGGCATTAAATCTACATCATTTCGTAGTGTGCTGTTTCTCCCATGAAAACAATTCGTAAAGCATATGCATGTACATGAAATGCAAGGTGCAGCATTCATCAATTTGGTCTATTGCAAAACAAAACAAAGAAAAGGGGTTTTGAATATCAAGATCATGCTAGCCGCCTACGTTTTCTAACATTAAACACTTTGACAACATCGCTTTACCAGGTATGAAATCGGTAATGAATTATGCTGTTCGCGGAAAGACAATTACATTGACTCGACTATACGCTGCGGGTATTACTGTCACCTTGCTGCAAATGGCGCTTCGATTAAAACCACTACCCATGAGGTTCCCTCTTAACAAACTAAAACAGCGCATATCCCTTTAAACCAACTAGGGTTTCAGGTGACTGAGCATAAATAGGCTGCGCGAGTTGGGAAAGGAAGCTACATGCGACGGCAATGGTGCTTACGCCCATGTGCTCATGGCTATCAACTACAAACTGCAGCGGATCCCTTCCAACCGGCTAAGGCGTCAAACCACGATGCACATAACATAGCGGCAAAACAAGAGCTCAAGGAAACGGGTAAAACGAAGGCTACAACCGCGATGAAAAACCACAGGTATTGCAGAAAACGCATATACATCCCCCCTTTCCTGCACAATCATCACTATCCGGGGAAGCTTGGTGCAGACGGCGTAACGGTCGTCTACACCAAACCCCCATATCTACACGCGGGGTTTGAAAACAAGGCCGTGGGCCTAAATAATTACTCCGTAGGTTAAAAAAAAAGAAAACGCCTTGCTGACAGTCAAGATATACACCTCCCCTTCCTATATAGGCGTTAAAAAACGGAGTAGGAAAACAGCTGGGGGAAAACTATCGCAACCAATACTGTCCATATAAACTTTATCAAAAGCTTCAACGGAACAGGAGAAAGTGAAAATAACCTACCTGGCACGGCGTATCCGATGGGGCGAAAGTGGTCGGGAATCCTCAACTGCCACGGGGATCCACGAGCTCCGGGGGGTCGACAGCGCAGGATGACTACGATAGTTCGAGCCAAAACAAACAATAAAATAATTCATCTCTCTTCTCCCTATATATAAAATATTCGCACGTGTGACGGTTTTTTAAATCGGACGAGAAACTATTATGAATCGGGAGGTAAGAACGCGAACCCCTCCGCAACGACGGTAGGCCCTAACATCAATCTGTCTGCAATGGTGATCAAGGCGGGAGAAACCAATGATCAGACGTCGGAGGAAACTTGGATCGGAAGCCAAAAGCTCGAACCTTTCCGCAACGGGGAAGACTTACATGAAAAAGGTTCCGACTCATACTCAAACAATTGAACAAAACACTCGAATCGGGAGCAAAACGAAAGTCGAGATTAACAACCTATCCGCAACGGCAGAAGAGATGATGATAAAGGCCTCCCATACACAGCCAAAAGAAAACCAAAAACATAAGTAAAAAAGAAATAGAAAATCAAAACTCGGACTGATCTGCAACGACGGAGGCCAGAAGCGAAGATCCATCCGCAACGGCGGACAAGGAAATAATCATACTTTCTGACGTAGAACCAAAAAACCACCCGCAACGACGAAAAAGACAAGACAAAAAACCTCCGCAATGGCAGGAAAATCAAATGAACCAACTTCCGATTCAGAAAGGCTTTAAAGGTATTCAAAAAACAATGATAGGCTTGATTATGCATGGGACTATTTTAAGCATTAAGGAAGAAAATCAGATCGATTGATAGAGCAAACCAAGCACTGAAAAACGTCCCAAAAGTCCTTAGACCAGAATAAGGAAGAAACTCAAACTAATTCAAAGTAGAGGAGGGTCCTAATTTTTTTTTAGAATTTTGGGATATTGTTGCAGCTGCAACAGGGAGATAAAAGATTCATCAAACCACCACAAAACTCTCAACAAAGTACATTTGTATTTAAGTGGGATATGGACATCATTATGAGTTTTTTCACAAAAAAAGATGCTTCTTGGGACTTTGGCCCAAAATAATGTTTCTATGTCCATGATCCTTGTACTAGGCCTCAAACCACCACATATACCTAACTCATTAATGCCTTGCTAGGATATATATATATCATTAAGATATTTTATGTACTAGGCATGGGTATTGGGGCCTTAATCATGGTCAATGAAGGAAAATAAGGGTCATTATAAGAGGGGATCTTTAACCACCAATGGGTTATATATGCCATTACAATATTATGTTCAATAAGGATAGATCTCAAGCCTTGACCATGGGCATATGAGAACAATTACAAGGTTTTTCATGCTAGATGGTTCTTGAGACAGCAGATAGTCCAATGATTAAAAAAAACCAATGTTGTAAGTACTAAAATATGCTTTTGTGGTTCAAGGACCATTGATATGGTTTGAAACCACAAAACAAACCCTATAAATCGAATCTTTAACCCACAACCATAATATGGACACCGTTAATAGGTTTTGGTACACTAGGGATTGGTATCAGGGTTATGACCATGGTCTAAGGACAACCACTAGGGATTAAAGATATTTTTAAGGATCATGGCCATATGTCCTACCTATGTATTTCGCACTATCATTCCAAGTGATGATAATGTTGTTATTTTCCAAGACACTTAACATAATGAACAACCTATTTGCGGAAATTTTAACCGTCTCTTTGCATACTACATGGTTAGTTCCCTAATACCAATCCCTAGCATTCCAAAACTTATAATGGCATCCATATTATACTTGGCTAAAGAGCCCATTGACATGGGTTGTGTGGTGGTTTTGAATGCCATGCATAGTTTGCGAACCATAAAAACATATTTTAGTCCCTAATACATTGGTTTTTGTCCTTGAACCTTGGGTAGTGTCTTGAGAACCATCTTATGTCAACCTTTTAACGGTTATTATATGACCATGGATAAGGCCTTGAGACCCATCCCTAGTGAACAAAATCTCCTAATGGTGCATGTATCCCACTTGGTGGCTAAAGATCCAACATGACTATGAAAAATGCAAGGAGCATATCCTTATTGGCTATGGAAGCTTGAGGTACAAGACTTATCCTTACATTACCAACATATATGTGTCTTATTGCATAGAGCAAGGTGTTTACTTCAAGTGTAAAATTGAAGTAGGATTTTTTTTTGGTGTTTGAGGAAGAAAAGGAGGCAATGAAATCCTAAGGTACACTAGTTATATGCCCTATGTTATATATATGTATATATATATCTTCTTGCTTGAAGCAAGACTTTTAGTTTGAGTGTAGAATTGAATTAGGAAAATTGTTGTTTCCAATGGAATGAATATGTGGTGGCTATTAAAGATTATAGTACAAGGATTTTCTTCCTTACGTTACCAACATATATGTGTTTTCTAGCATGGAGCAAGACTTTAGTTCAAGTGCAGAGTTGCAGTAGGAAAATTGTTATGTCTAACAAATATGATCCTTGGTAGTTGTAGAAGCTTGAGGTACACGGGTTATGTGACATACATTACCAAAACATATGTGTTTTCTTATGCAAAGAAAACCTTCTACTTCAAGTGTGGAACTGAAGCAGAAAAATATCTAGTCATCTTGCATTGGGCCAAACTTCTTACAGAGAGCAATGCTTCTAATTTGAGTGTGAAAGTGAAGTAAAAAATCAAAATTAAAATTAAAAAAAACTTATTGATAAACCTTACTTAATTATGAATTTCTTCAAAATATTTTATTATGATGCTCTCTTCTTTCCAACTCTTTCTTAGAAATCTTTCATGAATTGTTCCATGTGATGTCCTCTCGTACAAAACACCATTTCCAACTTAAATGGCTTGACAAAAACAACTTGCTCAATGCTTGAAATTGCTCGTTCATCTGAGTCAAGAGACATTGCTATTTCATCATGTCCAAAATCAATGATGCTAGGCCGTCTTTCTTAGTTGTTCTTTCTTCCACTAGAGTTATAGGAGGAGGACACCCTCAACATTTTTTCATATCCTCTTCAATTTTACTAATCGATATCCAATATTCTAACTATTGTAATGAATTTCCGTACAAAAAATTGTGCTTTTATATTTATTTCCGTAGTATTGAGTATATTGGAAAGGTTTGATCACAAGTTAAACTTGTCCTTTTATGATTTTTTTTTTTTTGATATTTTATGAAAAATCAAAATAAAATAATAGCTTAACAATAAACGTTATTATTTCAATGTGTCTCTATCTCTTTCATCATTTTGCATAGAATTGCATTCTTCTATATGCATAAAAGATAGCAACACTACATTTATCCATGCCTTTTATTTAATTTAATATTAATTTAATATATATATTTACTATAGTCGTTAGTATCCTATGAACTTTTAATGAGTATATAAATTAAGAATGAAGTAGAGTTTTTTATTGTTAGATTTGTTTATTTGATATAAAATAATAAAATGAACATCGCCGTACTTCTTGAATAATGAGTGTTGTAAGTTTGCCTATGCATAGCTATATTGTATACATCACACAATCATAAATACATAATAATATATAAAGTAAATTATTTATTTATTATTTAGTAAAATATTTTTATTTTAAGTCATTTGTAATAATATTTATTTTCATACTTTGTTTGTATATAAATTTTTTTTTAAAGAAATTATGAAAGTTCTTTTTTCATATTTTTAGTATATAAATAAAATTTAAAGTAAATTAATTGGTAGTTCAATCATTTTTTTAAAGTTTGATAAATCAAAATTGGTTTTAATGAGCATTGACAAACATCATCATTCATCATTATCACCAATATCGAGCCATCTTAACTCAAGATGTTCCTAGAGATGGATCAAATCCATTACAATATGTTATTGCCTAAATTTTGCACACCTACGACATTTTCACATCCATTAATGAAAGACTTCATCATTATGCAAAATGCAGATCATAAAGCTTCCTTTAACCATTAGTCAACACATGGAATGGAAGAACAATTTTGTGGTTAAATTCTACTTGGGCCACACAACTATTAAAACTAGGATATAAGTGAAATGGTATAGAATATCCCTCGATACCCACATGACTATGAAAAAACAAAGATTCATGAATTTCATGGCACATTAATAATTTCCAATTGCATTCGGGTGCCAAAGAGGTTGAATGGAGCTCACCTACTAGGTACTTGGGCCTTAATCGACCAAATTCTTGTACTCGGAACTCACTTCATGAGTGGAGATTTCACCTTTGGAACCAATTCTTTGAAGACCTCCATTTTGGCTTTAAAAGGAAACCATGGACATGCATTTCAAAAGGAAAAAATAGAGCAAGGTTATGCTATATGAAATGGGTTGGTAGACCTCTCTCCATCCATTTTCTTATCAAATATAGGTCCTCATGATTTCTTGGATTCTTCCCCTAAGGAGCATACATTTTTTTCATCATTCCCAAGTTTGTTTTAGAGAATTTTGGAGAGTTAAAGGACTCTTCCCAAAGAGAGTGTTGATTGCTTCATTTGAACTACATTCCTCAAGGTGATACCATTGTATTTGTGTCTTATATTGGACATTCACAATTAATTTGAAGCTTGCCTCCAGTTTCTTGTTTGAATGACATTTTAGTAGTTTAAATTTTGTATTGGTCATTGGAAGTCTTGCCTTTTCTTTTAGAACAATCCTCCAATTCCCCTCATTATAACTAGTTCTAGCATACCTTCATTAGTTGTATTCAATAGATTTACAACCATTTGACAAGAGAGCTTTTGGAAGGCCCAATTATCATATTGAGTGGAAGGCCATTAAGTAAAAAAGGACACATTCTTGTCTCATAAATACAAGGAACCCACATAATTGAGGTTACACATCATAAACAACATTTGACTCTATTCCAGAAAGATAAATACTTGCACCACATATTCATTTATTCCTTTGATGTTATAATTGCACTTGTTAGTGTGATATTAGCTATTACACATTTCATTAACTTAGCAGCCATCGAAGTTGGAATCACAACAAACTCACCTCCATTTCAATGTTCTTTGAGGTTGCAAGCCATTCCTCCCATCAAAGGGTTGCATATCAACTCCCATCTTGATGGTGGGTGTCCATCACTCTACACCCACACATGCATAATATATGATTAGATTAGTCATGCTCAAGCATACCTTGCTTGGTCTTCCTTCTCACACACATCCTTCCAACACTTCTACATCTAATATTGGACCCTATTCCCATTTACACACCATGGTTGGAATCAATGCTTCCCAAGAAACCCTTCCTTTCATGGTTAGCTTAGATCTACCATGTTTATTAAAACTCATTAATGAAGATATCCACCATGACTTGGCATGGCCCAATATGTCATCCAAGTTACCTTTATACATCCTTAAATTAAAAATTAAGAAAGAGGATGATCTCTCCTTATGGTATTCATCAAATGACATAGTCAAAGACACCATCCACCTTCTCCTTTTCCAAATGAATCTTAGAAGGATAACAACCAAATGGTATGTCAATTTTCCTATAGTTGTGCATGCTTCCTTTGAGTCAATTTCCAATGTTTTCCTCACTTATTTTCATCCCCTTGTTCACCACAACCTTGGGTTAGAGATTCTCTTAGAGTTCAGAAAAATAGTTCAACACGCATTGCAGAACACATCCATGAATGGTACTAGTGGCACACATTATGAAAAGTCAAATTACAACTTGAAATTTTACTAGTTTGTCTTTTCAAACCATTCCTTCTTATGATCACCATGCTAACAAATGAAGATGAAACCATCTTGAAATCTCAATAGTTCGGTCTAATATGTGCCTAGTTAGGGTATCTATACACAATCATCCTTGATGCCCCTCAACATCGATCTCTTTAGTAGCATACCCCTGATACTTGTCACTCTGTTGATGGTATTTTTTAGTCCATTACCCATCAAGGTTCCCAAACAAACCCCTATGGATCATACTCCCCAACTCAGTCATATGAAGACCCTCTTATACCTCCTGGTACTGACTTTCCACAAAGTGGTTCCAACCCACCTTACAGGAAACCCAATTATGTATCATACAATCCCACCTTTCCCAACATGAGCATGGATGAAATATTGCATCCTACCCTCCATACCCATGACCCAACTTTCAATTCTAGTAATTACCTAAGAAATACCAATACTTCATATGGGACCCAAAACCCTTATGGATCACCTCCCCTAGTCAACCCATATTATCCTTTCACTAGTCATCCACTAAGCATATCGACTAATCCAAACCCCTTTCCTTTTGTAGGGGTCAACTTTTTTCAACCCTCTATAGTTCAATAGGTTCAAGCATTTCAACAATTGAATGCAACCAACCCTCCTAATCCATATAATCAAGGAAGAATAAATGTAAGAAAAAAAAACATAACCAACCTTATGGACAAGGGGAAAATCCTCCTAATTGATTTAATCATAATGGTGGAAACCAAAACCAAAATTAAAGTAATAACAACCAACCCAATCATGGAAAAACAATAACTTAAGAACTAATTTTCCTTCCACCATATGTGGTTAATATGGCCATTATGCCCACCATTATCCGAAAATTGTTGATTGTAAACACATGTTGGAAACACAGCCTCAACTTGGTATAAATCCCCTATAGAGAAGTAACATTCCCCAATATCAACAAGTATTTTTACAAAATCCATTCAATCAACAAGGGGCCATAGCTCATCAATAGAAAGTACGACAACTTCCTAAACCCACAACTGAGGAGTCTTCCTATAATAACATCTACATGAGCTAAGAAAAAGATTCATCTCCAAACCTGTACTTGAGCCTATGGAATGCCAAAATATGATCCCACATAGATAGAGGATGCTCAAAAATTACACTAAAGGTTCTCTTCAATTTCCACACCCTAGTAGTGACCCTTCCCCTTAAATACCAAAGCCACCTCTATGATGTACCACTCACAACCTCCATGCTAGAGTTTCTCACAGTTATAACATAATATATTATCTATCCCTATATACTAACATCATGTCCATGCTTGAGGTCCTCTAGTCATGTCCATCAACATTAGGTATTAGGTTAAATAGATCCATCTATTTGATGTCTAATTACCTTTAACTCAGAGCAATGTAAACTGAGCTTGCCTTCTTCTGTCACATTCCAAATTGTTGTAGCAATCAAGAATAGTATCATCCATCAATGTATTATTGATGAAAGTGCTTCTACTTGTCTCATGTCAACCAATGTTTTGAAATGACTAGGATCCTCCAATCTTGTTCCATCCACAACTACCCTACATGCCTATGATGGTCATTGATCACAACCACAAGGAATTTACCAAAATTTCCCTATTAAGCCATGGAGAAAGATGATTTTCCGCAATATAAAAATTGTTGATTTCGAACTTGACTATAAAACTCCTCTTGGTTTCAGTTATATGTATACCATGAAGGAAAATTTCTCCTCAATATTTTTCACAATGTTGTTCCCCCACAATAGGAAGGTTAATCATTATTGAGAAACTTACATATTAGAATCCTTGCACAACCTACAACCCAGGAAATATCCTAACAAAAAGTGGTACTAATAAAAAACTCCTTTATTACATTGAGATATCACCAAGAGTCTACAAATATTCCTCATTACTAGGGGAATATTTAGGACCACCTTCCATCATCTCAACACCAAAATATACACTCACATGTACCATATTTTTCTACTTAGATCAATCACTTTGGCGCTTGAATTATATTTCGACCTTGATCAGAGAAACTACCACACACACATGGGAAATTTGTGGAAAACATGTCATTACCCTCCATTAGTTGCAAGAGTAAACCTCAAGAGGACCCCATCTATTCCATTGTCCCTACCCCCAAACTAGTCACATCACATGTTATTTTTCCATGTTGTTAATGAAGGTGATTGGTACATTACTTATTTCAATTCCCTATAGTGATAGAAACCAAACTGGTTACCTTAACCAACTAAGTAAGCATGATAACTCCTCAATAGGTACATAAAACATATCTCCCATGATGGCAAACACACTTGTTCCTCCCCAAGAGGATACTCCCCCCATCAAAAGGCCCGATCATATATTTTGATATGTACTATATATCATAATCTATTTAATCCTTGACATATGACCATTCATCATTTATATCTAGTATCAATATCTGTACACCACCTGTGCACAACTTTGATTCTTCCCCATGGGCCTAGAAACATTCTTCATATACCATCTAAACCTCCATGGATTCCTATAGTTTGGTTGAATTTCCCTATAATTCAAAGACAATCCTCCAAATAACTTCCTTGATCACCTCTTCCACTCAAACGAGGACATCCTCATAGCCATGACAATTCTTGAGACGCCATTGAAAGATATGCATCATCGCTCCTACTTCCTACCTCAGGACATCTTCACACCCACCAATGATGTTGATGAATACATTGTAAAGACCAAGAAATTTATCCCTCCAAACCATGTCAATCAGTTTAAAAATTGCATTCCCACCCTTATGTTTTCAAATAAGGTAGGATGGCCAACGTTTCACCTAGTACGATTAATATAGATATTTTCATCACACTCAACGTCATTGAAAAAATATTTCTTGAAGCATAATTTTCATGACAATAATTTTTTTCGTATAAGTCATTGTTTCAATATTTTCGAGACATATCTGTTATATTTTTAACATTAATCTAGCATTATATTAGGATTTTTAACTAAGAGAATAACAAGCATAACAATCAAACACAAGAGACAATGAACACAATGTCTTTCCTCGGGGAAACCATAAATGGAGAAAACCCCACAACTTCCTTAGAGATAGAATCAACATCAAAAGTAAAACCCAAAACAGTAAGATGATCTCCCGACAGTAGTAGCCCCTTTCTTTCTAGCCCCAGGAACTTCTTCTCCCTCAACTATGCACTACAATTGAGTGTGAGTGAGTGTGTGATAAATAGAGAGACTCACTCTCTATTTATACTAATTCCCGACTTGACAATGACTCACTAGGGCCAACTTCACTAGGTGAGTCTAACAACCCTAGGGCCCCGGAACTGAGGGGACTTTAACCCTTGAACAATAGGAGGGTTAACCACATTGACTTGACATGACTTGTTTACATTATAGAAACTCCCGATCGGAACATCGGGGCATGACATGACTCAATTACATTACAAACACTTCCCGGAATAAACATCGGGGTACAATACATAAGAAATACAAGTGAATACATTCCTAAGTTACAATTACATCAACACTCCCTCTTAAATAGGAAGGTATTCTCTCGACACAATTTATCAGCACAAGTCTTCTTCTCTGTATCATCTGGATCATCATCGAGTCCTCGTTATCTTCAAGTCATCTTCATCTTCAAGTCATCTTCATCTCCAAGTCATCTTCATCTTCAAGTCATCTTCATCTGGATCTGGATCATCACTCGACCTGGATCATCATCACTGGATCTGGATCATCACTGGATCTGGAACATCTCTGGTTCTGGAACATCTCTGCTGGATCATCATCACAGGTGCTATCTCTTGATTCTTCTCATCACAGGAAGTTCTACAGAGCCAACCCTTTTTCATGCTAGTTGTAGGCCTAGCCTCCATGTAGGACTTCTTCCAGCACTTATATCTGAACCTAAGTCAGAATGGCCCACCCAACACTTATATCTGATCATGTAGGAACCAATCCTATAATCATATCAGAAAGGCACGCCCAGCACTCGCATCTGACCATATGGGAACACATCCCACAACCATGTCAGAAAGGCCCAACACTCACATCTGACAACCAATGTCAGAAAGGCTCAGCACTTACACTTGACCATACAAGGAACCAATCCTCCATGCCGAAAGGCTCTGCACTTACATCTTACAACCAATGTCAGAAAGGTTCAACACTCATATCTGACAACCAATGTCAGAAAGGCTCAACACTTATATTCGACCATGCAAGGAACCAATCCTCCATGCTGAAAGGGATCTGCACTTAAATCTGACAACCAATGTTAGAAATGCTCTGCACTCACATTTGATCATGTAGGAACCAATCCTACAGTCACATCAGAATGGCCCTCAGTCCCAGACTGAGCTTTCCTAGTAACTGACTAGGTGCCTCCATTCCAAGAATGGCATTCAACGCTTATATTTGATCATGTAGGAACCAATCCAACAGTCATATCAGAATGGCTTAACACTCACATCAGACATGGAAGGAACCAATCCTCTCACCATGACATAATGGCTCAAACCTTACATCTGACCATGGAAGGAACCAATCCTCTCACCATGTCAGAATGGCTCATGGACTCATCACTTCCATTTGGAGGGAACCTTGATATGGAGAACACCAAGCTTCTCCTTGAAGTATTCAAACTTCACCCTAGCCAATGGCTTTGTCAACACATCAGCTATCTGTTCGTTTGTCGCAACATACTGGAGCTTCACTGCTCCCCTCTAAACCATATCCCTGATATAGTGATACTTGATCTCGATATGCTTCGACTTGTCATGGAACACCGGGTACTCCGACAACTTCATGCAACTCTGGTTGTCACAATGTATACAAGTAGCATCCAACTAGAGATCAAATAAATCAGACAGTAGCTTCCTTAGCCATACTGTCTCACAACTAGTTGAACAAGCTGCGACATACTCTGCTTTAGCTGTACTCAGTGCCACACAGGATTGCTTCTGCTAAACCAAGAGATCACACCTGATCCCATATTGAAGTAGCACCCTGAAGTTCTCTTCCTATTGATGGCACTGCCTTCCCAATCTAAATCAACATAACCCTCTAGGTTAATCTTTTGATTCGCCTCATACTTGATCCCATAATCGATTATACCCCTTAGGTACCTCAGAATATGCTTTGCAGCAATCAAGTGAACATGTCTTGGATCTGTCAGAAACTAGCACAAGGTGTTCACAACAAAGCAAATATATGGTCTCGTGTTCATCAGGTACATCAAGGACCCAATCATCTGACAATACATCGTAGCATCAACTGCTTCTGATGAAGCGTCACTCAATAGCTTCAGTTTCGATTCCATAGGTGTGGTCATGGCCTTGCAGT
Organism: Pseudotsuga menziesii; assembly: GCA_001517045.1. Taxonomy (NCBI): domain Eukaryota; kingdom Viridiplantae; phylum Streptophyta; class Pinopsida; order Pinales; family Pinaceae; genus Pseudotsuga; species Pseudotsuga menziesii. The sequence goes on along the minus strand of LPNX010906703.1, from coordinate 144,143 downwards.
CCATCATCCTAAACCTCTTCAGGATCTCTACTGCATACTTTCCTTGTTCGAGGGAGATTCCATCCGTATTCTGCCACACCTCCATGCCTAGAAAATAGTGCATCATACCCAAGTCCTTCATTTTGAACTTGGCAGCAAGCTTCCTCTTCGTATTAGCAATCAACCCATCCATACCTGTTACAAACAGATCATCTACATACAGTACAAGAATCGCTGGGTTTCCATATTCAACCTTGTAGTGAAGTTTGGAATCTTCTTTACTTTTGGTAAAGCCCAAACTTGATAGAAAGCCATCAATTCTGCCGTACCATTTCCTGGGTTCCTGTTTCAAACCGTATAGAGCTTTCTTCAATCTACACACATGAGACTCCCTGTCATGTGTCTCAAAACTAAGTGGCTTCTCTACATACACTTCCTCTTCCACTACACCATTCAAGAAAGCAGTCTTGACATCCATTTGGTGTATCTTCCATTTCATCACTGCAGCCAGAGCAAGCTACAGGTGCAAAGGTTTCTTCATAATCTATTCCTTCTTTCTGTGAGAAGCCATAAGCCACGAATCTTGTTTTATATTTTTCTATGCTACCATCTACAACATGCTTGATCTTGTAGATCCATTTGGAAGTTACAACTGACTTCCCTTCTGGTCTTGGAACAACATCCCAAACATCATTCTTCATGATCAATTGATACTCTTCGATCATAGCATCCTTCCATTCTTTCCATTCTGCCGCTTCTTCATAGTTGGAAGGTTCTTTATTGATAAAGTCACACAATAAAGCTACATACCCGGAGCAGGACTTGGTCCTCTTCCTTTCTCTATGATTCTATTCTGGAGCCCCATATCTTTATGCACCTTGGATAGATTTTCGTACCCAAGCAGGTTTCCTCTTGTGAGGATTCTTTTCCTAAGGTGAATCTACAGGTTCTTGAGGTTCTTCAAATTCTCGATCTTCTTCTTGAGTTTCTTCGTTCATGGTTGTGTCATGAGTTCTGGGTGCTTCTGATTCTTCAGGATCTTCAGCAGGTCTCTTCCTGGATTTCTTGTAAGCTGTGTCTTCGTCAAATGTTACATCCCTGCTGATGTCAATCTTCTTGAATCATGGGAAGTATATTATGTAAGCCTTCGAGCTTTCAAAGTATCCCACAAATATACCCTTCTTTCCTGAAGGATCTAACTTTGTTCTCTTTTCTTTTAGAATGTGTATGTACACTGGACAGCCAAATATTCTGAGATGGCTGACTTCTGGTTTCTTGCTAGAAAAGACTTCTTCAGGTGTCTTTTTCTCGAGTACTCTGTATGGAGTACGGTTCTGTACATACATCACTGTTTTAGAACTTCTGTCCACAGATGCATGGGAAGATCTTGATCATGAAGCATTGATCTTGTAGCTTCCATGATAGTTCTATTCTTCCTTTCTCCAACCCCATTTTGTTGTGGATTATATGGAGTGGATAAATCCCTCTTAATCCTTGAATCTTTGGATAACTCTTTGAATTCATTTGATGTGAATTCTCTGCCATTATCTGATCGAAATGTCTTGATCTTCTTTTTTGTGTGGTTGTCGATCAAGGCTTTGAATTCCTTGAATTTTCTGAAAACTTCATCTTTGTTCTTCATAAAGTATATCCATTTCTTCCTAGAATAAGCATCAATAAAAGAAACATAGTATACATACCCGCCTAAAGAACTGGATGACATTGGACCGCATACATCGGAGTGAATGATTTCCAAGATTCCTTTTGCTTTGCTTTCACTACTTGGAAATGTCTTCTTTGTGTTCTTTCCTTTTGCACATCCTTTGGAGTCTCCTTCATGTTTTGCTTGAATTTCTGGAAGACCTTGAACAACTTTGCTTACAAGTGGTAGTGCTCTGTAGTGCACATGTGCAAGCCTTCTATGCCAAAGTTCATTTGGCTCTACTGTGTCATGGACCAAAGATTGTTCTGGATGGCCCTTCAATTTTTATAATCCTCCTTCTTGTTCTCCAATTACTATTGCATCGTCAATAGTCTTTCCTCTTGGCCACATGAGGACTTGGCCATCTACAAATGCAACCCTCATTCCTTAAGTATCCAGTGCCAATATGGAGAAAAGATTCCTCTTTAGTCCTGGTACAAACAAGACATCCTTCATTTTCATAGACTTTCTATAGTCTAGCTTCTAGGAGGATTCACCACTACCTTTTATGGGATAATGGTAGTCATCCCCAAGTTTCACCTTATGGGGTGAATTATGTTCGGATAGTTTCTCAAAAGATTCCTTGAATCTTGTCATGTGTTTGGAAGCCCCACTATCAATGAGACAATATTTGCTTCCATGAGTGATAGTTCCCGTGAGAGCGGAGATCAGAACATATTCTTCATCACTTGAATATTATTCACTTTCTTGTTTTACTTTCTTCCTGGGAGGATCATCATCCTCAACAGTGTGAGCATGATGTATTCTTTTGGAGTTCTTCTTCTTCTTGGATCCATTCTTATTCATGGGACAACTTCTAGCAAAGTGTCCTCTTTCATCACATGTATAACATCTAAGTTTGGATGGATCCCTTCTTACAAAATTACTTTTCTGATGAGAATGCTTACCTTGGTGACGATGATTTTCCCTTCTTCCTTTCTTGGAGTGTACTGTGAGAGCTTGATCTTCACTTCCCATATTTTCTTCTCGAGCTACTATTCGAGCTTCTTCTTGTGAACATTCTTCCCATAGTCTATTGAACTTGATTAGCTTCTTCCTAGCACATATTCCTTGGATGAAAGAATCTCATGACCTAGGGAGACCATTCAAGGTTGTCATCACAATTTTAGCATTCTCCACTTCTTCATCTACTGCTTCAGTTGTTCTTTGATCTGGGAGACCCTTGTGAAGTATGACTGGATGGTCTCCTCATTCTGGATCTTTACATTCTTCAATTGGTTCCTTAGAGTCATCTTCCGGTTTATGTTCTTCCCTTCAAACAGTTTGGTTAGGGCATCAAACATAGCTTTAGGTGTCTTGAGAGAGGACACCTGTGGTATGAGGTGATCCTTGATTGAATCAGAAATAATCATGTTTTCCATAACCAACTTCTTCTTATGTAAGGCTTTAGCCTCATCTTCCTCTGGAACTGGAACCTCCTCATGGATGTAGGAGTCCAACTCATTTTCTTCTAGGACCACGGAGATCCTATACTTCCAGGCTCGAAAGTTATCAGCTCCCTCAAGCTTTTCATCAAGCTTGGTATGATGAGACATCTTCACTGAGAAACTCAAATGGAAATACAAAATATTTAGATCTTACTAGGTCAAGATGCCGGATCTGGATTTGGAGCTGAATTTCTGCAGTGCTGGTTCAGGAGAAGATTAGGGTTTGGTTTTTCCGGAGTTCTGTCCAACCAAATACTTTGATCTTGATCTCTAAAATTTGATTTTGGGGAGGAGATCAATCTAGGCCTAGGCTCACTCAAAAATTCCATTTCTATAGAAAGCCCTAATTTCTGACAGTAGTGTCGGGTCCAAAACTGAAAAAGCTTAGAATTGGATTCTGCTTCGACAGAAAGATGCGCCCTAGGGAGGAGAGTTAATCCAACCTTCTTTTGCTGAAAATCTATGGAGAGAGATCCACAAAGTAGAAATCCCTAGTTCTCACAGCTGTACAGTGTCTTCTTCTCAGGTTAGCTCTGATACCATGTTATATTTTTAACATTAAGCTAGCATTATATTAGGATCTTTAATTGAGAGAATAACAAGCACAATGATCAAACACAAGAGACAATGAACACAGTGTTTTTCCTCAGGGAAACCATAAATGGAGAAAACCCTGCAACTTCCTTAGAGATAGAATCAACATCAAAAGTAAAACCCAAAACAGTAAGATGATCTCCCGACAGCAGTAGCCTCTTTCTTTCTAGCCCTAGCAACTTCTTCTCCCTCAGCTATGCGCTATAACTGAGTGTGAGTGAGTGTGTGATAAATAGAGAGACTCACTCTCTATTCATACCAATTCCCGACTTGACAATGACTCGCTAGGGCTGACTTCACTAGGTGATTCTAACGACCCTAGGGCCCCGGAACTGCAGGGACTTTAACCCTTGAACAATAGGAGGGTTACCCACATTGAATTGACATGACTTGTTTACATTATAGAAACTCCTGATTGGAACATCGAGGCATGACATGACTCAATTACATTACAAACACTTCCTGGAATAAACATTAGGGTAAAATACATAAGAAATACAAGTGAATACATTTCGAAGTTACAATTACATCAACAATATCCAGAGATTCCAGGACTTGATCCTACCATTATTGTACATCATATCGACACATGGCTAGACGCTTCTATGATACAATAGAAAGAATGGATTTTACACCCATCTAAAGTACATGTTATTAAAGAGAAAATAGAGAAAATCTGCCAATCCGGGTTAATTTTATACCCCATCTCTCATACGTCATGGGAATCTGAATACCCTTTGGTGTGACAATCAGAGATCCATCAAGCTTACCAAATATCTAGTTCAACATCAACGTAGCAAACACATTGAGCTACATATGCACTTCATCGAAAAGCATGTTCATGATCACATTCTTGAAGTGCTGTTTTTCCCTACACATGATCAAGTTATAAACATATTCACAAAGTCTCTTATAAAAGCAAAGTTTTCTAAAATTTGATCTATGTTAGGAGTTTAGCAATTTTTCATTAAGGGGGATAGTCTCTAATGACTCCTTCCTTCTCATATAGTGTCACTTTTGTAAATCCTTCAGTCCTATCCCAAGTTGTTCTTAAGGGGGGGTTTTAGGATACTAAGACACTTAGGAGTTAGTTAAGAAAAACCTGGTATAATATATCTTTAGGTAAAGCGTGTTTCGTTAGTATGCATTTGTGCATATGTAATCCGAGAGTCACGATATGTTCTAGACATGGAGAGATCTGATGATTCATTCTCACCTCATTCTTAACAACCATTGATCAATGGATTAACACTCGACTGGTCCATGATATATATTTAAAGAGAAAGGAGGGTCATTTGCTCGATGATCGATCATGAGAAGCTCATTGAACATTATTTTTATTTTGTATAATAATATTTCCTCAATCAACTATTTGGATAGGACCTTGGATTGTTTCCATCTTTGAGGGTTTTAACCACGTAAAAAACCGATGTGTTGATATGTGATTTGTTTGTGTGAACAGTTTCTCAAGGTGTTCGATCTTTTGGGAATACCTTGCATTAGTCAAATAACAAATACTACAAAGAACTCACATAAACACAAACAATTGAAGAATCAAATTGTCTTATATTAACAAACTTGTAATAGAGTTACAACCTGCTCTCTTCCTTCTCTAAGAACTAATAATAAAGAGGAAGAGGATTTTATTTATACTTAAGAATGAGCTTTACAAAACATTATAAATATAGACAACTTGGTGACAGTTCAAACCATGTCAATCCCCAAGGAGACTACATGATAAACATAAGGGTTTTCTAAGTCAATTGTTAAAGAGGATTCTTGTTGGCCCTAGGAAAAGTTAGACAAAATTCTACCATAATTATATTAAATTGAGCACATAGATCTGTGGACAAACACACAACTCACAAGATAGATCACACAATTTACTCAACAATTAAAGAATGAAACAGTGCAAAATGGCTTGCAACTATGAATGCTTTCATTAATAAAAAAGTAATTGGATGATGATTACAATGAAGTACAATGGCTTAAATAGGAAGAATTCAAATCATCCATATGGATCTAACTATAACTAACTGAATTCTAACTCAAGGTCTCCCAATTAATGTCAGAGTCCAAATAGACAACTCCCTGATCACCAATAACTCCAACAAATAGTGAAAGCTAGTTAACTTAGTGCTACTGAGTGTGGCAGGTAGGAAAAGCGCTTCTCCCCATGCAACCATGCATCATCCATGCATTGGTAGTGCTAGCTAACTATTTTTGAGGTAACTGACAAAGTGTGAGTCCAAATATCAACTCCCTGATGTCCAACAACTCAATCAAACAATTACAACTAGTTAACTCAGTGCAACTGATTGTGGTAGGTAGGAGAAGTGCTCCTCCCCATGTAACCATGCATTAGCCATGCAACGCTTGCACTAGCTAACTAAATGATAAGTAACTAAAAGTAACTGGGGATATCTAAGGCTAACTAGTACTAGCACCAACTAACTGAAGTAGGTTGGTGCCAAGACCCCCAGTTACTCCTAAAATGTAGGTATTGGTCTACGAGGTGCCCAGACTGATGCATGAATATGTAGTAAGTGGAAGTTAACATCTAGCAGTGTTTCCCAACACTTCAATGACTGGTACATGTGATCCCATTAGGCCAGGTGGACCCAATTTTACCAGTGGAACCAATTTAATTAATTAGGGTTTCCTAAGTTAGGAAAATACCAATATAATAGATAGTATGGTCAAGGGAGGATTAATAATCCTAAAACCCCCCCTGAATCCTAAAATGTACAACTATGGGCCCTGGCAACAAGACCATAGGTCACCCATTACATCAAGTAAAGTAACTGCTTAATACAAGGAGCCGGGGAAAAAACCACATGGGAAAACGCCTCCCCTCTATCTAAGCAGATAGAATCTGGATTCAAGTTTGAAAAAAATGGAAATATGTTGTTGCAACCTTCATCTCTGTGATGTAGCGAATGTTGGCACTTAAGGCAGACCCAAGTTCTATGCTATTATATTTATACCAACAAAGAGACCCACAATGTTGGCCCTTTCGGCAACAACCTGCGAACAGGTTGCAGTCTCACTCGAAACAGCTATGGGGTGCCGCAGAATCAGGTTTCTGCAGGCAAAAGAGGGATATTACTGTACCTTTATCCTTAACAAAGAATAATCATGCAATACAGAGCTTCGATATTCACTTAAATAGCTTCGCAATTTAGATAAAAGACAGTTTCTTGGTTAACCCTTATCTGGGAATTCACAGCGAAGTTAATACTTAACAGTTTATCTTACTTTATCATTCAACTACTTATCAAATGCATAAAAAAATAATAGAAACAACATAAAAGAACCACCACAACACAAGATATACGTGGTTCACCCTCAGTGTAGGGGCTACGTCCATAGAATTGCGTTTATATTCAACACTTTACAAAACAACAGTTCTGATCTGCACACTCAGCTACAGATCTTCTAGACAACCCAAAACTGCACACTTAGCTGCATATCCTTCCTTCCAAAACTATCTGCACACTCAGCTGCAGAGGTCATCCACGCACTCAGCTGGGACTTAACCTTAAACCCTAAAATAGGCCTTAGTTTCTTCGCATCAAATTATCATCATAAAAATCGTCAAAAACTTACTGACTCCTTTACATAAGTGCCTATTTATACAAGTGCACTATTACAATACCATGGGATTAAACCATGGGTACCCACAAACCATGGGATTAAACCATGGGTCATTTACAAAAAAAGGGGGCTTCGACCCAACCCGAAGCCCCTAAGACTATTTTGTGCCGCAACTCCGCTTACAAGCTTCGCACCAAAAATCGCGGACTTGCCAAAACTAAGGACCTTCAAGGTTTGAACCCCAATAGGCCCCTAAGACTCACCAGTGTCCCGTCCCGGGACACTCTGCTGCTTTTTTGGAGGGAGAATCTTGTTGGCGAAGATAGTAAATTGCTTGTTGAGGTTGCGCATGATATCTTTGGCTGCTTTCTCCTTCTCCACTATCTCCTGTAATACTGCTGTAGATGCTTCATTGACCTTTTCCTATGTGAACGCATCATACTCCTTCAAGAATTTGAACTGGTTGTCCACAGCAGTACTCAACTCCAAGGCTTCATTAATAAGGGGCTGCACAGAGTTCACCAACAGTGTCTCTTTTCTACTGCAAGCCTCAATTTCTTGCTGGAATTTCATTGCTCTGCTTTACCTTAAGCATCTTCTACATAGGAGGCAATGTCTTGATTTCCGCTTTGACTGCATCCAGCTCTGTCTGTCACTGCTTGATAGTTTCTTGCAAATTTTTGACTTTTGGGTTGTCCTGCAAGTTCGCCCAGGCCTCGATGCTTTCATCTAGCAGCTTTGCTGCACTGCTCACAAGATCTGAGATCTTCGTTGCTGAAGCCTGAATATCTCTGTGATGCTGTTCCCTGATGTCTGGTGGAATCTCAGGAATGATGCAAAGTTGAAGCTCCGCAATCTGAGCCTCATGTTCTGCTTTCAGCTTCTCTATCAGGCTTCAAGACTATTGTGCATAGTCTTTTAGCTTGACGATTCTTTGCTCCGGTTCTTCTTCAGCCTGCACGTCGAAGTCAGGGAGACTTCAACACGCCTCATCCAATACTCACGCCAGTGTAGCCTGCTTGATTCCTGCTTCCCTCTTCTTCTATTCCGCTTCTTCCAACTACGCTATGAGGCTCTCACTCTGCTTCGTGGTATTTTCCAACTTCCTGTGCGAGAAGCTATCGCATTCTCGGATCTCGTCCATGATTTCCAATTGACAAAGATGTAGCTCCGGCATAGACAACTTGGTGTAGTCTATCTCAACTGTCATGCTCATCTGCGAGCGAGGTGCTACGTCAGTTATTATGAGGGATGCACTTGGTACTTGCCCTCTGTTGTTTCTGGTTGGCCATTGTCTCATATTGGGCTGCGCACCTACTGGGGTACTAGTTGCTATAGCACCAGTCGCTGATCTTTCTGGTAACTCCTTCAGTTCTGTAATTCGCTGCGCTACGCCGGTGAGTGCATCAAGGTGCGTAGCTGCAAACTCTGACCATTTGCTGGCTAATACTTCTGTGGAATTCATCAGAGCCTTATCAAGCTCTTCCATCGTCACGGCGGGCTCTTTGACGATATTCTTTCCCTTTGACACTTTCGCTTTCTTTCTGGGCTGAGGCTTAGTCACTTCCTTTGCCTTTGGAGACTTGTGCTTATCTGGGTGATTGGGGTCTGAGATGGTTTTGAACGATTCTTCTTCTTCTTCATCACCTCCATCATCTCCACCCTGGTCATCTCTGCTTTGCTGCGACTCACTTTGTTCTTCACTTTCTTCCGGTGGGTCACTCTGCGGCGGTTGACTAGGACCTGCGCCCACATCTGTTACTAGAGGAACTGGTATGCTGGGCCTTATTCCTGTGTCCTTCATCCATTCAGCCGGCCACTGCTGAACTACTGTGAGGACGTCTTCTTGGGTCACCACATATGGCAACTTCCAGCATGCATGTTTATCATCTGCGCGGGCCTGGATGAAGACATTGTGCATGTCAGCCTTGAAGTTGGCCACTCCCGCATACTGAAAAAATAGATCATTACTGAGCTGTGGCGTCTTCAGAATCTCATAGGAAATGTTCATCGCATAGAAGGAGAAGACGTAGTTTGTCATCTGTTGTAAGGATTTATCCTGCGAAACCCAAAGAGATGCATACCTTGCTGCGCTAGGCATGTGCGGAGACACGTCAACAAACTGTGCCTCGGTAGGTTCTTTCCATCCTACCAGTGCAATAAGTACTATCAACCATGAGTAATGAAAGGGTCTACCTTTCTCCTGCGCATCGTGTACATCTTCGATAAATTCCCTAGCAATGTACTCTGCCCATTTGTAACTGTAGCCTTCGGCACAGTTCGCAGCAATACTAACAATTGGGGCAGGTACTTCATTTGGTCTACACTTCCGCATTAGTTTGCATGCCAAGAGCTCTACAGTGAAGCGAATGTTTTGGTGCCGAATTGTCGAGGTTTGATACCCTCGCTTTCCTTTTGTCAACCCGAAGCGATCCTTCATGTGCTGCGCCAGCTTCGTGTCTTCATGCTTTCCAACGAATTCTATCGCAGGATCGGGCCTTTCCTTTGGCAAGCCTGTGATCCTATGAATCAGTTCTCCATCAATGGAAATTCGCTGGTTTCCTATCCATAGGTTCCCATCATGCACCAGCGCCAATAATTGTTTGACCACCATGGTCACCTGTGTGCTGTGACCAAAGTGGGGGACATTTAGCATCTTCACCAAGCCAGCAGCCCACTGTTTCACTTCCAGTAGCGTCGTTCCTGTCTCCGGATAATGGACTGAGTGCAAGTATGTTCTAGGTGTGAACTGTGGAAATTTCCCACAATCATTCGTATCATGGTCTGCGTACTTGAGCCGGTTGATTTTTCCTGTCATCGTCTCGAATAATTGCACACCCTATGGTAGCGAAGGGGTGCGTAATTTGAACTTGGCTATCCGCCGAGGTGGCTGAACTCCTGGTCGAATAGGTGAAAGATATGGTGGACGCTGCGATGCAACATTCTCATCCTCACCGAAGTCTTCAAAACCTTCAGGTGGGAGCTTTGCCGAACCAGAAGGATTCATCTCGGGATCCTCCGGTGTCTTTCCTGATGGCTTGTGTCTTTCTTCTTTCTGCTTAGAGCGAACTTCTGGCTTAAACTTCTTCCTGGTAGATCGTGTCTGCATTAGTTGATTCGGCACTGGGCGAGTCTCTTCGCAAGGTACAGATGCAGGTGGGTTGATCATAAGATTCTGCAGACCCCTTTGTTCAAATTCTGTCAACAATTCCTGAACTTCGCGATCAACTGACATGGACTGAACTGTAAAACTCAAGAAAATGCGTGATGCAAAATTCGCAGGCTTGGGTGTCTTCTTATAGAATCCAACAACCAAATCTGCCATAACTGTGCATTGAAGACACCAAATCTAACAGAGCAGTGGTAGATCTTGTCCAAACGACACTAGATTTCCCAAAATCTCATCATTACAGGCAGTTAATGTAGTTAACGTACCGGTGCCGCCAAATCTGATTTTTTCCAACGGTCGCATTTTAAGCTCCGACACACCTTTCTTCTTCGGCACAACCAGTAACTTTGGCTGTACCACAATAAGGGTCTTCGACACAATACAGACCTTCGACACATCCTGACACCACGACAGAATTTCTTCAACAGCCTCAATGATTCCTGCAGCGAGCATCTTATCTAGCTCCATCCTGACTTTTTATTTATACCTAGGATTCAGCCTATAAGGGCGCTGCTTCACAGGATTCGCATCAACTTTCAAAGGGATTTTTATCACTCCTATATCGCCAAGGATACCTTTCATTTTTGAGAACTTCGTTGGAAATAAGTCCTGATACTCATGGAGAAGTTCAGTCACTTTGCTTACCATTTCTTCGTCCCAATAATCTCCAATGGTAGCGTACTTAGGCATTTCTTCTGATCCAATGTTTACTTTCCTTGTCTTCAAGGGCTGAGTTACTTCAGGTGATTCGACTGCTGGTCCATGTACTTCGCAATGTCCTTCTGACTCAGGAATATTAATGTTGCGAGGGTCATCGTCTTCATCAATGGCGAGGTTATAGCATTCTACTGCATTAGCTTCTTGTTCCTTCCAATCAGGTTGGTACTCGGCTATTTCTTAATCATCAAACATCGTAGTATGGATCAGCCTAATAGCTGCGTCCAAAGCAGGGAAAACCTCATTAATAGAAAATGTGAGTACAAAACTGTCAACAAGACTAACCAAACTTACAGTACCATGGCGAAGCTCCACCTTCGCATACCATTTTTTTGCTACAGGTTCTAGAGTGTGTACAAACCTATGTAGCCATTCTTCACAAGGTACATGCTTCCATGATTCATAACACTGCTCCAAATGTTCCTGTGGGCTAGTCTTACCATTAAATCTGCTACGTACGTCCTGGGGTTGATCTATAAATCTTAGGCGAAGAAACTTTTGACAAGCTCGCCAACTATGAATATACCTTTTATGACCATTCCACCATCTGGAAGCTGTGGCTCTAAATACTGAATCTAGAGTCTCCATTTTCTGTAAATCTGGTACTTGCTCTGAGAATTGTACAATAAAATATTCTGGGTCTATCGAGCCATCAAAAGTAGGTAAAACTTTTGTCTGTGAGCCAAACCATTTGAGATACTTGGTAATTCTTGCACATCGATGTCCATGTAGCTCATAAAGTCTATTCTGCCAATTCTCTAAACCTTCGTCTGAATCAATCATGCAAGAACTGTCACATTGCCAATCCATTATACCTTCAGCAGTAGGGTTAACATAGTCTTCTTCTTTAGCTGTGATGTTGTAGATATGATCCAAAACATCCTGATCTTCATCTCTGACTGGCTCTGTATACCTTTCTCCTTGAGAAGGGTCCAACGGTACTATGAATCTCAAGCCTTTCCCTTCAAAATTCATCTGTCTATTCTTAAGGTTGATTACTGAATAGTTGTCTATTGCCCATTCAATTCCTAGTAATGCTGGATAGGGGTTGCTATCATCAATTATTTCAATGACTTCAAAATCTGCTAAGGTACTGACTCCATCTATATCCACTGGTACACTAGGGAATCTTCCCAAGGGCACAATCTTCTGCTGATTGGCTAATCTCAGCTGTATGGGGGACCATTCAGGCATAGGTTTTCCCATTTGTTCCCATGTCTGCTTAGTCAGGACATTCACTTCTGATCCTAGGTCTAAAATGATATCAGTCATGTCATAATCTCCTATCTGAGCATGCAATCTCATTTCTCTTCCAGTCCTTCTAACTCTATTAACAATTTTTCCTCTATCAGAGCTTTGCTGAGGTTCGCAAGATGCAATAACTTTCTGTAACTCATTCAAAGCATCCTGATTTCTTAATAGCTTCATACAACTCTATAAAAATGATGTTAGTGTACTTACTTGATCCGACGAAGCTTCTTTAAATTGTAACTGCTGTTGATGCTGTTGCGTAGTTTCTACTGATGTTCTTGGGTCAGCAAAGTCTTTTTTAGCTTCCATAAATGTTCCTTTTTCTCTTCCAACATCGAAGGCTGGAATTTTCTCTGGGGTCTTGCGGACCCAAGACTCGTCAGGCTTATTTTTCACCTGCATCGTAGCTCCACTCCTTGTAACAATGTTAATGGCTGGGACAGGTCTTTTCTCTACAACAATCATCTGAACATTTTGAGTAGGAGGGCCATTTCTTTCTTGTATCTTGGCTATCAACTGTGGGCATTGCTCAATCACATGATCGACTACTCTGCAATATCAACATGTCGTAGTTGGGTTCTGACAGTCTCTAGATACATGTCCTACCTGATTACAGTTATAGCAAATAACCTGGCCTCGACCTCTTCCAGGCATACCACCATGATCACGACCTCTGAAATTACCTCGACCTGATGTACTACCACGGTAACCATATCCATCATTGCCTTGTACATCGGGTTGTACCCTATAAGCATCATAGGTTTGCTCTCTCATGAGGTCAAAGCTGCGACATTCGTCTTCATCATGTCCAACTGACTTACAGAACTTGCAGTAGGGATTCTTAGGTACTTGAACATATCTATGTAGCAGATAGAAATCTTCAGGTCGATGCTGGCCAGTTGTTCTATAGATCTCACAATATAGGACATTAGGGTTAAACGGGTTTGGTGCACCAGTATTCAGATAATTTCTTAATACAGGGCACTATTCTTTGTCATGACCTTCTATCTTACATCGTGTACACCAAACCTCTTCTCGAATAGATTTCTCTTTTTTCATGTCACGAAGCTCCAAAGCCATTTCTGCTAACTATGCCTATATCTGGGCTATTCCCGAATTATATCCAACAGGAGCTGTTTCAAGTTTCATAGCAATTTCCAACGCCTCTTGCTGATCAGCAACCTTCTGTTGCATAAGTGGAGTCCTGATATGAGGCAATAATGCTGCAATGAACCATTCTTTATGCTATTCTGGTCCAATGGTGAAACTAAATTGATCCAGCAGAACCTTGAACCTCTGATCAAAGTCCCAAACTGATTCACCTCACTTCTGTTGAATTTCTTTTAGTTCAGTGATACACTATGACTCTGATTTAGGCTTCTTAAATTCTTTGATCATTGCTTTTTTTAATATCAGCCAAGATATAGTTTTGACTACTGGAAAACTTCATAAACCAGGTCAAAGCTCGGTCCCTGAAAGAGGTGACCAGCTGTGCTCTTCTTGTATTTTGATCCATAATATTCTTAGCAGTCCAAACAGCTTCGCATAAGAACCAAAACTGCTATGGATCCTCTGATCCAGTTCCTTTAAATACTGGGAGCTTGATATCATCATTCACATGGGCCATATTGGATCGAGGGAGGGGGGGGGGGGGGGGGGGGGGGGGGGGGGGGGGGGAGGAGGAGGAGGAGGAGGAAGACTAGTAACAGGAGGAAGGGAACTTTCTGAGGTAGATTGACCTACGACAAGACTACTCGGGCTAGGGTTACTTTCAGACTGCGATGGGTTCTCAGGGATAACAGATCTTCACTGTGGAGTTATAGGAGGGTTTCTAACAAAAGGGGTTTCTTCCGATTCAGACTCTTCTAGACTTAATGGGGTATAATCGGTATTCTAGCCTAGGGTATAGGATCCAATAGTTCTCTTGTATCTTTTACCATTGCGAAGCAAACCACTTTGCTCGTCGAAGTCACTTTCGCTTCCAAACATAGGTTAGTAGCAATAAATCTAGCAATATGATTTGATAAGCAATATGCCTTTCTCAGCCAAGAGCATTTTAATTTTCAGACTTAATGAATTCAGGTACTTACCCCTAGGTCCTTTGAAAAAATATCTTTCCGCTTCGCTGAAACAAGTATGTGTGTCGATGGCGAACTCTGTCACAAATGCGTCAAGGGTTCGCGTTGTCCAGAAGTCAATAGCTCTTGATACCGTGTTGTTCGTACTTTTCGATACCGTGTTGTTCGTACATAGGTTAGTAGCAATAAATCTAGCAATATGATTTGATAAGCAATATGCCTTTCTCAGCCAAGAGCATTTTAATTTTCAGACTTAATGAATTCAGGTACTTACCCCTAGGTCCTTTGAAAAACTATCTTTCCGCTTCGCTGAAACAAGTATGTGTGTCGATGGCGAACTCTGTCACAAATGCGTCAAGGGTTCGCGTTGTCCAGAAGTCAACAACTCTTGATACCGTGTTGTTCGTACTTTTCAACAGCTTAATTCTTTCTGGGGTCCAGTCAGGAGACTGATCTTCTTTGAAGTTTGTATTTCTTTCTGTTAACCTGGATAACCACTGGTGCAATTCTATGTGGATACTACCAAAGAAAATTTCATAAATATAAGTAAAAAAGTACCTTTGCAAGAATTCGTCTGAGCTACGACGAGGATCTTTATTTTCTTGTTCAGCAAATTTCAGATAAGTATCTTCGATCTAGTCACTGATTTCTTTTACTGAGGGCCTCCAAAACATATCCCTCTAGGTATGACGTAGATCCCTCTTGAAGCAGATACTGGTTCAACCAGCAACGGAACCAATTTGTTGGCACTTAGGGCAGACCCCGGTTCTATGCTATTATCTTTATACCAACAAAGAGACCCACAGTGTTGGCCCTTTCGGCAACAACCTGTGAACAAGTTGCAGTCTCACCTGAAACAGCTATGGGGTGCTGCAGAATCAGGTTTCTGCAGGCAAAAGAGGGATATTACTGTACCTTTAGCCTTAACAAAGAATAATCATGCAACACAGAGCTTCAATATTCACTTAAATAGCTTCGCAGTTTAGATAAAAGACAGTTTCTTGCTTAACCCTTATCTGGGAATTCATAGCGAAGTTAATACTTAACAGTTTATCTTACTTTATCATTCAGCTACTTATCAAATGCATAAAAACATAACAAAAACAACATAAAAGAACCACCACAACACAAGATATACGTGGTTCACCCCTAGTGTAGGGGCTACGTCCACAGAACTGCGTTTATATTCAACACTTTACAAAACAACAGTTATGATTTGTGCACTCAGCTGTATATCTTCTCGACAACAGAAAACTGCACACTTAGCTGCAGATCCTTCCTTCCAAAACCCTCTGCGCACTCAGCTGCAGAGGTAGTCCACGCACTCAGCTGGGACTTAACCTTAAACCCTAAAATAGGCCTTAGCTTCTTCACATCAAATTATCATCCTAAAAATCATCAAAAACCTACTGACTCCTTTATATAAGTGCCTATTTATACAAGTGCACTATTACAATACCATGGGCTTAAACCATGGGTACCCACAAACCATGGGATTAAACCATGGGTCATTTACAAAAAGAGAGGGCTTTGACCCAACCCCGAAGCCCCTAAGACTATTTTGTGCTGCAACTCCACTTACAAGCTTCGCACCAAAAACTGCGGAGTTGCCAAAACTAAGGACCTTCAAGGTCTGAACGCCAACAACGAAGCAGCATGAATGGTGTTCTATGCACAGGTATTCTGGGGCCTGGAATGTAGACTTCTCTTTCTTCTCCCAAAATGATGATGGAAGGAAGGAGGGATGTAACCTTTGTCTCTTGATGGATGAAGAGGTGTATGATTACCTCTATTCTTCTAAATGTAGTGAGACTGAGCCTTTTCCATGTAGCATCGTACAGGGAGTCTATTGCATCTCTTTGAAGGAGGTAAGATTGCGTGTCATAGCGCAAGGGTCTTTCCCTTATGAGTGTCAGGTGGGTTCCCAGTAATCTTCCTAGCTTCCAGTTTGGAAGTAGGGACTGGATCTGGATCTAAATCACCCTAAATATCAATCTCATAAACTGATATAGCTAGATCTGCAATACTAGTAGAAGTTGTAAAAGAAGTAGATGAAATGATTTTACCTTCCCTTGCAAGTGGCTGCTAAGAGTGCACTGGTTCCGAAGGAGGCATGAAGTGTGAGAACTCATATGTTTTGGAGGAATGATTTGCAACACCCTTTTCTATTATGTTCCCAGTAGAGATGTATGTGATCTCCATTGAGTCAGGACCAAATATCACTTGCTTTGGAGAGCCAGTATGAGTCATCTGGTATATAGATAACAAGTTGGAAGCTAGGGAGGGAACATAGAGTGCATCTTTGAATCTTCTATGTTCAATATTGATAGAACCCTTCCCTTTGGTTCAAATTTGACTGTTATTTCCCATTTGAATACTAGGACCATCAAAGGACTGTAAGGAAGAGAATGATTCTCTGGAAGCAACCATATGATTGGAAGCTCTAGAATCAATGAGAAAGACTTGTGCTGTTGAACAACTAGCCTTCAGTGCATGGCCTTTCCTTTGATATTCTTCATCTTCTTATTCAGAGTCATCCTTCCTTGCACTAATAGGTGCAACAATGTTATGTTTCTTCAAAATAAGAGTCATTTCATCAAGTCGTCTTCTCATACAGGAGCTTTCTGAATGAAATCCCCTTCCACAGTAAGAACAAAGGAACTTGCCTTTTCCAGTATTCTTGCTTCTCTTCAAACCCGAAGGCTCATTTGACTGCTCTTTCTTCACAGGAGACTTATCTCTTTTCTTCCCTTTATCATTTGCTCCCTTAGGTCCTCCTAAAACCAGTTCTTGATCTCTGGAAGATCAAGTGATCCCCATTTGGATTAACTTGTCATGCTCATAAGTGAGAGATGCAATGAAAGCATCAAGAGTGGGCATCTTCGAATTTGGAGTAGTGATCCTCACCGATTGAAAAGTTGATACCAAGACTGAGTAGTCTGCACTGATTTTTGAGAGAATGGTAAGGATGAGCTGATCATCTTCCTCCACCTTGCATTGCTTCAACTGGTATATCAGGTTCTTAAACTTTGTGAAAAATTCATTCAGTGTTTTGAAGTTGGATGGATTAAGAGAGATTAGTTCATTTTATAGCTGATGGACCCTCATCTCATCTTGCTTATCAAATAAGGAAGAAAGATTGTCCCAAATATCCTTGGGAGTATTCAATCCTTGGATGTGGAACCAAAGATCTCGAGAGACTGAGAGGAACAAGTATCCATGAGCGTCACCAAGCCTGTTAAAGTACTTTTCTTTGTCATGATTAAGAATTAGCACTGCCTCTTTCTTTTGTGAGTCTGAAGAGCAACTTGGTGCGAAGGAAGCTCTCCATTTATTCTTTCCATTCGTGGTAGTTGAAGGGGGTGAGCTGCTCCATTTGAGGGAAAATTTTGAATGCAGTAGAGAGGACTGAGTTGCTGTAGCGAATGCTGTGAGGGGAATGGGATGCTTGTAGCGAATGCAGTGAGAGGAGATGATGACCTGTAACTCACACAATCAAACATACAAGGTAAACAGTCTACACTTCTGGAATTTCCTTCACACCTAGCATAGTTGATCAAGCAAGCTTGATCAACAATTTCTTAACTTGGGATATTAAGTGGTAAATTCTCCGCTTCTGGTGCAGTACTGAAAAGAGCAATTTTGCTAAAAAATGATCCAGCTGGAGATCTGAGGAGGAGAGGTGCCTTGTCCACCGAGGCTCTGATACCATATTAATTTGAGCACATACATCTGTGGACAAACACATAACTCACAAGATAGATCACACAATTTACTCAACAATTGAAGAATGAAACAGTGCAAAAATGGCTTGCAACTGTGAATACTTTCATTAATCAAAAAGTAATTGGATGATGATTACAATGAAGTACAATGGATTAAATAGGAAGAATTCAAATCAAGCCATATGGATCTGATTGTAACTAACTGAATGCTAACTCAAGGTCTCCCAATTAATGTCGGAGTCCAAATAGACAACTCCCTGATCACTAATAACTCCAACAAACAGTGACAACTAGTTAACTCAGTGCAACTAAGTGTGGTAGGTAGAAACATGCTCCTCCCCATGCATCCATGCATCATCCATGCGTTGGTAGTGCTAGCTAACTATTTGTGAGGTAACTGACAAAGTATGAGTCCAAATATCAACTCCCTGATGTCCAACAACTCAATCAAACAGTTACAGCTAGTTAACTCAATGCAATTGAGTGTGGTAGGTAGGAGAAGTGCTCCTCCCCATGCAGCCATGCAGCCATGCATTAGCCATGCAATTATTATGCTAGCTAACTGAATGATAAATAACTGGGGCTATCTAAGGCTAACTAGTACTAGCACCAACTAACTGAAGTAGGTTGGTGTCGGGACCCCCAGTTGCTCCTAAAATGTAGGGATTGGTCTAGGAGGTGCCCAGACTAATGCATGAACATGCAGTAAGTGGAAGTTAACCTCTAGCAGTGTTTCCCAACACTTCAATTACTGGTACATGTAATCCCCTTGGGCCAGGTCAACCCAGTTTAATTAATTAGGGTTTCCTACGTTAGGAAAATAACAATCTAATAGACAGTATGGTCAAGGGAGGATTATTAATCCTAACAAATTATGCTTGGGAAAATAAATATTAAGGTCACAAGATGAGCAGAAACTATGATAGAATAAGTTGCAATGGAAGGAGCCATGATAGAATAGGAATAAAGCAGGTAAAAAAACAGAGTTTGACTGATTTTGGGGAAAGAGTTAGTTAGACTAAAAGCTTTCTTTTAGTAATAAAGCATGATTATATTTTGGGATGATAGTGCCTATTTTTAGATGTAACTGAATGTATTAAAATATAAAGAAATCATGTCGACTGAAAGTTGAGAGTCAATCAACGGTTAAACCAAGAATTGTAAAAGCAAAAAATATTATAAAAGCATGAACCCAAGCTGTGTGCAGGTTGGTTTTTTATCAATGATAGAGAGATTTGCTTAGTCAGAGAATTTATCCAGGTTGTGTGTGGATCGACGATTCATACAAGAAGAGAAGAGATACTGAGAGAGAGAGCATGAGATGAGAGAATAATGTATGAATTGTAAAGAATGTATAAAGAAGAATCTACAAGCTGAGTGTGCATACCAAAGGTGCTAACCTATTTCTCATGCCAAATGAAGAGCACCTTTGTGGTTTTTCACGTATGGGTTTCCATGTTATATCTTGTCTCTGTGTATATTTGGTGTTTATATTTATGTCTAAGGCATGTCTATCATGAATGAGTCGATATGAATATGTCGCATAGCCTCTGTTACGCACATTTAATAGGTTAAATATATGCTAATGATTTATGATAATTACTGGAATATGTGTCGACGAATAAGTAGATAATTATCTTAAATGAATGAATGAAAACAGAAGTATAATTCCTGGTTTTGTTCAAGTTACCTAATAATATTGTAAGAGTGAAATTTTGACATAAATGCAGAAACATGGCTCTTGCAGTCCCCATAAGTTATCTCGAGGGAGACTTCATCTGCGTCGTAGGTGTTGCTAACGGAGTCCTGCTTTGTCAGGACAATATCTTGGGATTTTTTGACAAACGAGGGATCTGAACCTGAGTCAATCGAAAGTACACCAAAAATGGTCCCAATGTCAGGACCGTGAATCATTCTGGTGGAGATATGTTTTGGTACCCGACGAAGCTAGAAATTCAATATTATGTTGATTATAAAGCACTAGAGTTTACACGTGAAGAGAGTGAAGGATTATAATTGAGTCCGACAAAGTGGTTGGAATGATACCTTTACACATGCATTCATGATATTTTATTTAGAGAAATTCCCATTGTATTGAATGAGTGGTTGTCAAAGCTAGCAACCCAAAGGAAAATTTTTCAAGGAGGAGAACCGATAGAGTGGAGCCCTCAACTGATTCAACGGTTGAAAAGAACTAGTAATCCTATAACTAGGGATGTCGAATTTTGGATCGATAGTATTTTGGGAGGATATATCACAGAAATCGTAGTCGACACGATAAAGCCATATAGTGAAATA
This sequence comes from Pseudotsuga menziesii, assembly GCA_001517045.1. Lineage (NCBI taxonomy): Eukaryota > Viridiplantae > Streptophyta > Pinopsida > Pinales > Pinaceae > Pseudotsuga > Pseudotsuga menziesii. Next base: position 123,585 of record LPNX010906703.1, on the reverse strand, counting down.
GAATTACCGCGAGGTCGATATATGAAATATTTGAAATTGTGGATTAAGATGTTGGTGTGTGAAAGAGGGATCCTGAGAATGGAGTCTAATGAGTAAATATTTGTGTGCGAAGATCTAGGATATGTCGTAAGAAAAATCATGAGCATAATGGATGAGGATAAACTAAGATGTTTTCTGGTAATAGTGATACCGAGCTAGAAGGTGTATGCCTAAGGTATGGAAGAATAATTCACTCAGGAAAAAGAAGAACGTTTGCGACCAAGAGAGGTAGTTGCAGTGATGCAGGAGGAGATGATTGTGATTTGGTGTTGCACCTCGATGAAGGATCTTGCGACGAAGAAGAAGAGTACTAGCTTATATGTGAAGAAGACCCTTGAAGAACCAGACCCATATAAAGAGTACGACATACCCATGACCCCACGTACATAACCTGAGGTAAGATCTAGAAACACATTGATGAGTGGTTTTTCTAATCAGACTAACAATATTAGTGGAAATAGAAATCAGGGAACTCCCACTAGTTGTATCCTTAATTTGGCAACCCCAAGAGTAAACAGAATGGTTGGGAATGATATAAAGCTACCAATATTTAATGGAAATGGCTTAGAGGACCCTGTGTAACATTGGTTTCTATGTGAAGACATATGGACAGTGTGACAGGTCCAAGATGAGGCCATAAAAAAATATTAGATGATCACAACCCTTAGAGGTCGTGCGTTGGATTGGTACATGAAATTCTTTGTGGTTCTAGCAAGAATCCAGCAGAAGACATTAGATCAAATTCAGGCAGGATTAATATATGAGTTTAGGAAGCCCAAATTTGAGTCATAGTGCATTACAACAATCAAAGAAATTAAGCAATTTCCTATGGAGTTTGTTTAGGACTTCGACCAAAGATTCAAAATGTTGATGGCCAAGGTAAGTTTTCAAATTTCGGACTTCCAACACAAAGAATGTTTTATTGTGGTAATGTTACCACACATCCTTATTCCATTGATGTATCAAAATATTGTATCTCAGAGCGAGGCTTTGGAATTGGCTATGAAGTTGGAAGCTTTTCTGATCGAAGAAACTGGTGCATGAATGATGCAAATACAATCACAACTTTCCAACCTTACATTGAAACTTTAGGACATCAAGAAAGGGAAGGAAGTAGAAGAAGAACCATGGTGTACCAAATGAAAAACCAAGGGACATCATAAATACAACTACCCAACTTTTATGAATTATTTCTCATCAGGAACACCGAATCCGATGAATACACAAGGGATGCCTTGGTGTAGAATCTGCGAGACCAGAGGACATCGGTCGAAAGAATGCTTATACTTACAAAAAATTGTAAGTGAGCCAAGCAACCTATTTTTAAAATTTTGTTGGTCGATGGGCTGCAGCGAGAAATATTGCAGAGCATATCAGCTTCTACAAGAGAAAATAGTTCACATATACCCAATGAAGAATGACATACATTTGCAGGTTGAGCGAGCTTAGGCACAATTTCCTTAGAACCAGTACCCTTGGGATCAATATTCACAAACACAATATCGTCAATCCAGGGGGGTGGAATTTTTAGAGGCTGAGGACGAGGAGGAGGATTTGTTCCTGGAAGAGGCCAAGTTATATGTTATAATTTTGGACAACCTGGACATTTTTCCAGGGACTACATGAATCCTACTATGACATGTTCATATTGTAAGTCTTTTGATCACATTGTTGAGCAATTTCCTCAGTTGATTGCGAAATGGAAGGTCAGGAATGTGGGAAATCAAAACCCACCTCAAAATCCCAATTTGAACATCCAGAATATTTTTTTTGAACCGAGGGTGCCAAATATTGTTGTCATGACAAGGGGAGGTGCTCAGACTGGATCCGATTAAGAAGCACCATATGGACAACCGCGAGTGCGACCAAAAACACAAAAAAAAGTACCAGTCAATGTCCAAAAAGAAAAATAAGTATTATTGGGCACATGACAAGAATTTGTCGACAAAAATCAAGCGTCGACCTCTTTAGCCATACCACCTGAAGGACCAATCTTGGAAATGCCTAAAATATTTGACCAATTGTTTGGAAAGAAAACGACGGAAAAGGTTAGTAAACTAAAAGAATTCTTTAAAAGTGGTTTATCACTAATACAATATAAACCTCAAGAATATGCGCGACAAGAAATAAGTGTTAATCGTATTGATAAAATATTGAAGAATAGTCATGAACTGAGAATGATTGCCCAGATAGGATATTATGACATGGACTATATTATTCTTGAATTGGGCTCCGATGTTAAAATTATTACTAGACAAATAGGGGAGAGTATGGGAAATCCTAGACTAGTATGGTCTTCTGTCCAACTCAAACTAGCAAATCAGTTGAAGGTTTTACCTATTGGTAGATTGACTCATGTTCCCGTTGAGACAAAAGGAATTCACACTTATGCAGACTTTGAGGTGATCGACATTGTTGATGATATGAATTTGTATCTTGCACTTCTAGGTATCGACTAGGCCATTGATAATCATACTATTATCAATTTTAAGAAGAGGATTTTAACGTTCAAGGACTTAGAGCTAAGGGTGGTCACACCAATTGATCCTCTGGAAGGCCATAAATATGTAGAGCAGGTGAATAGTGAATGGAAAGGTGGGTATATGGACCATATCTATAAAATTACTTCTTTAATGGATGATTATGTGAATCCAATGACTGGTGGAAAAATTAGTTGGAAAAACATTAGTTCCTGTACATCGTATTTTGGAGAAGCTTTGGAAAAATGGCAGAACCGATTCCATGAAGTGTTAATGAGAATATGTGCAAGAGTTACACAATCGATGCAATGAGTAGGTATCGAGGTATGTGATCTACCTAAATATGAAGGTTTTCCTAACCTAGAATATTTTCTTACAGAGTTCGAAGATAAAGTCATTGAACCTCAACGCTTGTTAGATTTGGATTTTGCATTGAAGGCTACACCCACAAGATGGTGGGTCGCACATAAACAGTCTATATCGAAATAACCACAATGATGGAGATTGATGGAAATATGATTTGGAGAGAAGGTGATATACACTAGCCAAAAATACACAGGATTAACTAATCCTTTCAAGCATATCACGCATTGTCTTGCGACATGGGAGACATGTTCGCGACAGGAATGTATCCACCAGTTTTTCCACACATTGTACATGATACCAACGAATTAGTACACTTTGGTTGAGATGTGACGAGGAACAATTGAAAGGGAAGAACTAGCTTCCAACTTTACACACACGTTTGAATTTCTTGATGACCATTCATCGATTGATGCTACTTTGTAAGTAATCAAGGATAAGATATTTGAAGACATTCCCGTGTCGATGACAAATTTCAATCAGAGCAGCGTAGAAATACAACACTAGATGGAGTGCTATTATGTAACAAGAGAACTTGATGATGATGACCCACGAGACATGAATATTCCAGAGTCTGAAGGTACTCGCACGGTGGAATGATTCAATGTTTCAAGCAAATATTTTTTGAATCCATTGAAAATCAAGAAAGTGAATATTGGTACTCCAGAAAATACAAAGTTTTCCAATATTAGGGATTATTGGGACGATGAGACTATTGGGAAGATCACAGAATTACTGCATGAAATTCAAGATTTGTTTCCCACTATATTTTTCGAAATGAAGGGAATTGTCAGAGATCTGGGAGAAATGAATATTCCAGTGAAGTTTGAAGCAAATCCTGTTAAGCAATGATCATATCAACTCAATCCAAGGTACAAAGAAAAAGATAAGAAAAACTTAGACATAATGTTGGATGCAAGCATTATAGAACCCGTTGAAGAATTTGAGTGGATTACCCTGATAGTAGTACAAGATAAGAAAACTACTAGTGAAGTGAGTATTTGTGTCAACATAAGGAAGTTGAATGATGCTTTCATGCATGACCCATTTTTGATAGCATTTACAGATGAATTATTGGAGAGTGTTGGGGGTCAGAACTTACATGGAACACCCTTCAAGGGATTGGTGAATGGAAGTCGGATAAAGACTTACAAGGATAGCCATAATTTCAAAATGTACACAAATCATTCTGCCTTTAAATACCTGCAAGTGATTGACTTAGAAACACCAGAGATGAATACCATGGTAAAGGACCTTGGTCATGACACCATGGATTTCTCTGTGGTATCGATATATGAATTGCATGCTATTCAAAATGTTGCAGTGGAAGAAATGAAGACTAGAGAGGATGTGTTCGTTAATCACATCAAGTCATCACACAAAAATGTTAATACATTGAAGAAAATAGTCCAAGATACATAACATAAATCAAAACATCGTAGGAGGATAGGCATCGAATGGATTCGGTTGTTGCACTGGTTTGTAGCATCTTTGCAGATGAATGGATTACAATAGAAATGTTCTCAGAAGCCAAAGTATTTCAACTTTGCGAAGTGGTTGGGAACCTTCGTAAGAGGTTCACAAAGCTGGAATTGTAGATGAATCCCAATACACCACTGGAGGTACTGGAAAAATGAAGAAAATCAATAACTGAGGCTATGACAAATAATGAAGAGGCAGATGCACTTTGTGCCAAAGCAGTCGAGCAAGTTTCTTAGTCAAGGGAAGATTTGATTGACGATGAAGAGTTGGAACATGTAAAATATCAATTGTGTATTGTTGAGGAATACTTCAATAAACAAAATAACGATCTAAATAAGCTTCCAATGACCAAAAAGAGAAGCAATGCTAATGATCTGAAGAAATTACAGCAACAGGTAGCAAGAATTTGAACACATTAAACCAAATGGGTCATAGAACTTCAAGCAGAAGCAGGGGAAGTTACAGTTATCATTCAACCTGTACATGAAAAGGTGTGACAATCCTTGGGGTTAGTAGGACTGACAACTTCAGAACACATCAGTTTTGAACTTGTGGAAAAATTGAAGACGGTAGAAGCAGAAGTGTGACAGGAAACTGAACTAGTAGTGAAAATATTTCAATATTTTCAAAGAAATTTCGCACTAACAGATATCTTAGAATGATGTGGCTTCGGATGAGCCACAGGTGAGTGTTGGGGGCCTACTGTCCCTAGGAGAAGTTAGACAAAATTCTACCAAAATTCTGCTCAGGAAAATGAAGATTTTGGTCGCAAGATGAGAAAAAGTTGAGATGGAAAAAGTTACGATGGAAGGAGCCATGACATAAGAGGAATAAAGCAAGTCGAAAAGAAGAGTTCAATTAATTTTGGGTAAAGAGTTAGTTAGGATAAAATATTGCTTTCAGTAATAAAGCATGATTGTATTTTGGGCTGATAATTCCTATTTTTAGATGTAACGAAATGCATTAAAATAGAAAGACAACATGTCGACTGACAGTTGAGAGTCAGTGGAGAGTTGAATCAGTAATTGTAAAAGAATAAAATATTATAAAAGAGTGAACCCAAATTGTATCGGGTTGG
>LPNX010906703.1:53258-117956 GCA_001517045.1 Pseudotsuga menziesii | reverse complement strand
GAGAGAGAGAGAGAGAGAGAGAGAGAGAGAGAGAGAGAGAGAGAGAGAGAGAATGAGATGAGAGAAGAATGTATGAATTGTAAAGAATATCTAAAGAAGAGTCTACAAGATGAATGTGTAGACCAAAGGTGCTAACCTATTTCTCATGCCAGAAGAATAGCATCTTTGTGGTTTTTACCAGATGGGTTTCCACGTTATATCTTGTCTCTATATACCTTTGATTCTTATGTTTATGTTGAATGCATGTCTGTCGTGAATGAGTCGATCTGAATATGTCGCACAGCCTCTGTTACACACTTTTAATAGGTTAAATATATGCTAATGATTTATGTTAATTGCTGGAATATGTGTCGACGGATCAGTATATAGTTATCTTGAATGAATGAATGAAAACATAAGTATAATTATCGGTTTTGGTCAAGTGACGTGATAGTATTGTAAGAGTGAAATCCCCGACATAACTGCAAAAACTTGGTTCTGGCAGTCCCCATAAGATATTTTTGGTGAGACTTCATCTGTGTTGCAGGTGTTGTCGATGGAGTCCTTCTCTGTCAATTCAATATCTTGGGATTTGTTGATGAACGAGGGATTTGAACTTGGGTCGACCAAAAGTACACCAACAATTATACGCGATTCTATCTCAAATCAACTATTCGAATCTGAATTGAAACATCACCTGTTTAGTTCCTGATGAGTATATGTGTAACACATAATTTGTTACAAACCTATTAATCATACATTCATTTCCACATCAAGTTTGATTCTAACGTTTCCCTTGGATTCTCGGCTTCAATAGTGAACATCCATTCTGTAGCTTCCACAACTTGTTTTGTAGCTTCACAAATTGTTTCACACTTTCCACAACTTCTGTAGCTTTCGCAATGTTCTACAGCTTATTTTGAAACTTTTGCAGCATTCTGCCACTTGTTTCCTACAATCATACTAAAAAATGGAATCAAAAGCTATATAATCTTCTCATTATTCATTCAAAATGTAGGAAAGACAAATACAGACACTTGCTATCAAAATTGTGCTTATTGAACAAAAAAGGTTGTTTCTTGCAATATATGGTGACAAAAATAGGACACATAATGGATCCTAGTGCCATGCATAGTCCCTTGTCTCTCTATTTTACAACATGAGTCACAAAAACCCATATTTAAGCATTACAATACAATCATTCACTAGCAAACATGTTGAGATGATTCACACAAAAAAATTGAAACAACCATTAGCTTAATTTTCATACTTGATTATTGTTATTCCACATTGAAACATATAAACAAAATTACGCCCATATCAAAATGCATGAAGACAAATAGTACAAAATTTAATTTACCACAAGTCCATAATTATCCATAGCTAGACAACAATCAACATCTTAAGAATATCCATATGCATAAGAAGACATGAGTCAAGCATGATGCAATGATATCTCAATATAAAGGTCAACAAATGAGGATGAAGGCCAAACACAAGATCAAGATTGATGTGAGTTACATTCAAAATGTGTTTGTGATTGAACTTTAGACCCTCGATTGAAATTAGGAGAGATTCATCTTAATCAAATATGGTATGTTCATTTAGGAGAGATTCCAAGTCCATAGAGTCTTTAAGGAAGTGATGAGATCCTTTCTATGATGATACGAGACTAAAATAAGTAGGCTACACTAGTTGTTGTGGGATAAAATATTCCCAACCATTTCCCAGAGCAAGAGGTGAAGGGAGGTGGGGTTCCCAACCATCATTATGAACCATTGGGATCTCAACAATGCTAGGGCGCAACTTCAAGGTTTATCGAAGATGTATATGAGTGGCCTGAGCCATATGTGTAGGGTCACTAAGGAACATATGGTTGCTTTTGGCTAGTTGGGAGAACTCATCCGAGTTAGCACCAAAGTGAACATAAAACCTTATGTTCTTCCTATTTTCCTCCTGCCAAACATGCCAATTCCTATTTAACTTACCTCTCCTTGGTCTCCTTGAGCCATGAATGGAAAAAAGCTCATCTAATAACAACCATAACCACACAAATTCAACACACAAAATTATCGATGATTTACTCATTAGGAATGATCCAAATGCAACTAGGGGAATGATACATCAAATTAATTCAAACAACCAAGGCTAACTAGGTAGGGTATTTTTCCTAGCAAATACATAATAAGGTAAGTGGTTAAGGATAAATCAGGGTGAATGGGGATGCTAACAAGCAATTCTAGGATTAATACCACAAGGATTTGGACTATATATTCATCCTACCATATTTTTCATGCAAGATATTTGATGGCCAAAATCACTATATAAAACATATTCATGAAATATAGAAATTCTTTTTGGTACGGGATGTCTTACACATTCAAGGAATAATTTAAATTCTAGCCAACAATAGGGGTATAATTTTTCCCTTTAAAACTTGACCTGTGTATCTAGCTTCCACAAAATTTTCATAAAACCACATCTATCTCTACTTTAATAAATGAATGATTCCAATTCATAGGAGGACATAACTTATGCAAAAGTCCTAAAATTAATGGAATGAGTGGTAACCAAGAATTTGGTATCTTGTAGGTTTGAATGCAAGGTTAGGGAATTGTGAAAGGTATAGCAAAATGAAGGTTAATAGATAGATTTACAAATAGTTACAGGACCAACATCAATCTATGTTGTATACTTGAGGACATGAACACGTTCAAATCAACAACGTAGGTCAAGATATAAGGAAGGATACCTCATGGAATAATTATCCAGATGGATATTAGTGTCCACCCACCTATTAAACTCGCTCAAAACAATTTTCCATTTTGGAAATTTCCTGGTTATTTATCTATGGTTTTTCGGGTCCTAAAATTCTGGGAATATTTGATGCCCTAAACGAAGTTTTTTGGCGATTTGGGGGGCCAAATGGTTGCCAACATCATACACTTGGCCCTAGTTATGCAAAATTTATGACCCTGAGAAGTTGATTTTACAACTAACCACCTTGGGACGACAAAATTTATGACGATTCATCTTCTAGGGTTATGTTTTAGACAGTTAGGGTTCTCACCCCCATGCTTATTATAAAGAGGCCCTTTTGGCCTCATTTTATATTCATCTTGGAATACATGAGTGTAGCAACCACATCTCTTCTCAAAGATAGCTACCAACATTCTAGTTGTTGTATTTACAGTCTGTTCTATTTTCGCTATTTAATAGAATATGTGTTTACCATATCTCTGTTTTCTTTGCAATATGTATGTGTTTATGATTTTATATTTGTTCTTTCATTTCATTCACACATAAATATAGATAAGTGGTATCAAAGAAATATGCTCTTTAATCATTTCTCAGTGCATGTCTATGACAAGCATAAGGTTTTATTTTTCCCAAAATGTATCTTATTTGAAAAAAGACTAGAATATTTGAGGGATATTTTGTATTTTGGGCATAACTTTTCTCTCATAAATATAAATTGGGCGACGTTTGGACCATTGGAAAGGTCTTGAAATTATCTACAACTTTTTTGTTTTCTTTTTTTCCTAATTGCTTATTGTTTGTCCGGGGAGGGAATTTTAGTAACAAAGCATCTTTTAAAAGATGCTTTGTTACTAAAACAACCACCTTGAAAAAATGGTAATGAACTAGGAAAAATGCAAAACAAAAAAGTTGTAGAGAATTCAAGACCTTTCCAATGGTCCAATTTCCGCCCAATTCCTAGCGAAAAGTTATTCCTGAAATGCAAAAGATTCCAGGAATGTTTTCACTTTTTGTTAAATAGGATACATTATAGATGAGGGTAGAATGCTATGAGGTCATGGTATAGAGAGTTGGGTCTTGAACAAGTTTCACTTGGGGAATATGACTCTCATCGCCCTAAACGGCCTCCCATGGAGGAAGAAAAGAGATAATGACAAAGCAGGAGATCCTATCAAGTTGTTGCTTGAGGAATCCCTCACGCGACAGAGGAATGAGATGATGGATAATTTTTCCCAGATCCTTCGACGAATACCGGTAGCAACAGATGCACCTTCAATGAGAAACCATTTCATATATGAAACTCCCTTCAAGATACAAGTTAACTTTGATATTCCTTTATTTGAAGGCCAGATTGATGCTTATGTCTTAGATAAGTGGTTGAATGTTCTAGAAGGTAATTTCTCTATCCACAATTTTTATGGCAGGGAAAATATCATTCTCCTCAAGGTCGCCCCCCCATGTCAAAAATTGGTGGGAAAAAAAAACTAGATGAAGTTTGGAATGTTCAAGGCCAATCCCACTTGAGCCTCCTTCATATATGTTGTCAAGGAACAATATTACCTTGTGGGAAACTATGATGACCAGCACACCAAATGGACCATTCTGCGTCAAGAGAGGGAAGAAACTGTGTTGGAATACACCAACAAATTTCATACCTTGCGCACAAAGTTGGGTATTATGGACTTCAGGTGGCACCCGATACTAAAATATTGCAGTGGCCTACATCAGTATATTCGAATCGAGATGGATGTCATAGACATCTCTTCACTTGGATTTTCCTATCAATATGCTTTCAAAATTGAGGAGAAAATTCGACAAAAGAACAAGTAAGAAATTGAAATTGTGAATCCACCGCAGAAGTAAGGCAAGGGAAACCCTAGCCCGTAGAAAATAAGACAAGGAAAGGATAACCAGTCCACGCCACAAGAAAAGAAGGGTAATGGAAAGACAAATAAGGACACCGAGAAGTGGCGCGAGTTCCATAAAATCCCATAGAACAAGGCTGATGAATGTCACTCAAAGCAGTCATTGGTGGCCAAGATCAAAGCTTCAGAATAATATCTTGATTTTGATTCAAAACCCAATATCATAGCTGTAGACAATGATAAGAGGATCATTTATGCAAAAGCCAGTGTCATTGTTTCTACCACACAGATCCAACCAGAGGAACCTAGAGAGTCAGAGGAGCACCTCTTCCACTCGCAGATGTGGGTGAAGGGAATCCCACTACATTTTGGTGTTGGAAATGACAACCAAAAGAACCTAATATCATCAAAATTGATCAACATATTGGATCTTCTGACAACACTACACCCGTAACCCTACAATATCGGTTGGCTAAGCGAAGGAGGAGGTATACACATTACTCAGCAATGTCTCCTACCATATGGCATCAATCCTTTCAAAGATGAGGTACTGTGTGATGTGAACCCACTTGAAGTTTATGATGTTCTTTTAGTACAACCATATATGTGGAAGTGTCATGCTATATATGAATCATGATCTCGTAGTGACATTGTCACTTTGGGAGGACAACTCTATCAAATACCATAGACAGCTGCACCTGCCACATCCTCATAAGGTAGGAAGATAATTTCCCACATCGGGAAATTATCCCTCTTTACAATTTCCTCTAAAGGATAAAATCAGATCACAAAGACCTCCACATCCTCTACACAAGGTTCCTTTGCTCATAAGAGACAAGAAGAACACAAAGTTAGTTTTCCCACATCCATTCAAATACCTCTACAGTGCAAGGCCACGCATTCAAGGTGCTCGTCTAGAAAGTAATCATCCTGACCAGTTTAGACAAAGGATAACACAAAAACTAGAATTGTTGAACAACTCCAATGCATCCATGAACAACAATTACAATCCTCTCGCAATGTCAAAGAAAGGAAACCTTTTCATTTCAACGAATGTCATACCAGGAGATCAAATCAGCACATAGTTCAAGATATGATACGTGATTTGACACAATGGAGACCATTTGTTCCTAAGGGGGGAGGATTGATCGAGGTGGATATGGGTAGAAACCCACGTATTCCAGTGGCTCAAAATAATTGTCCATTTTGAAAATTTCCTAGTTATTTTTCTACAGTTTTTTGGGTCCTAAACTTTCGGTTTCGTTTGAGGACCTAAACGATGTTTTTTGGTGATTCAGGGGGCCAAATAGTTTCTAAAAACATGCATTTAGCCCCACTCAAAATATGTAAATCTCATATATACCTTTCCAATGGGATATCAAGCGCCCAAATCGGAGATCGTATGCAAAAGTTATGACCCCGAGGAAGTTGATTGTTCAACTAACGACCTTGGGGCCGCAAACTTTATGACAATTCATATTCTAGGGTTATGTTTTGGACATTTAGGGTACTCTCCCTCATGCTTATTATAAATAGGCCCTTTTGGCCTCATTTTGTATTCATCTTGGCACAGATGAGCGTAGCAGCCACATCTCTTCTCAGAGATAGCTATTACCATTCTAGTTGTTGTATTTACAACCTATTCTATTTCCGCCATTTAATAGAATATGTGTTTACTGTATCTCTATTTTCATTGCAATATTTATGTGTTTATGATTCTATATTTGTGCTTTCATTTTGTTCACAGACAAATCTGGATCAACTAAGTATTATTTATGCAGAATAGAGTGTGAGGAGATGTATAGACCTTTTGTCATGCAATCCAAATAAGTAATCTAAGATAAGTGTTACGTACTCATCATAGAAATAGCAATAGTTGGGTGAATGTTAATATGGGAAAAATAATAACTACTAGAGGTGACAAACATTCCAACCATGGTGTTCAAATAATCTATATGCATTACCTCCTAATTATCATTCAAGTTCAAATAAAAGTAGGTGATTTTCAGAGTTACCTAAAATTATGTAACACCCCTAGATATAGCATGATGAACCCAATGCTATGATGCTCTACCACTAAAACAACACCTTAGAACGACACACAACAATGTTAACATAGTAGACGATAGAAGAAACAAACTCAAATTTGAAGGAATATTTTGTGACCAAGGATGAATGCATACACTGGTGACGATAAAATTAAGATCAACCAATAAGGAAATTCCATATAAAGCATGAGTTCAATGGCTAGAATTTCATCAAGGGTGTCATTAATTTCATGAATCAACTCTAATAAATACAATTTAGTAGAACTATTGTGATAGAAATGATGTGGAAGGTGAAGCAAGGAAAGTGAAGGGAAAACCACGTAGATAAAAAATAATTCTGAGGTGGATCAATAATTAAAACTATATCGCGGTCAGATTTTGATGATGATCGAAAATTACCACGGTGAACAATATTAGTAAACCTATGAAACTTAACATCCCACATGCCTAATTGTTAGGTGGGTTTTCTACAATAGAGGTTGAATATCACCTTCCTTCTCTTATGGATTGGTGAGGTCCATTGGAAACACTATGAAACAATTATGACAATTTTCATAAGATCTAAGCACAATTTCTATGGAGTTTGAGTTAGGGTAGGAAGAATGCAGATTACTGCTTGCAGCATACCGGTTGATGAAGCTCCTTTTCTAGATGATATTTCTCACTTGCAACTCTTTAGATCCTCCATTAAACCTGAATATTCATCTACAAGTCATCTTCCTACTCTTCTGATAACAAGCTTTAATAAATAGAAACCATATCTAAGTTCCTACCGATTAATTATCACAAGAAATTGGGGGGGACTGAATTGATTCATATTAATTCAAAGAAATAAATACTTACAACCCTTTCCATGGAGATGCTTTCTTCCTCCTTTGTTTAGATCCATTCCTTCACCTTCCAAGCCCTTGTTCACCAAAAGTCTTAAAGAAAAAAAGTTCATTGCTTAATTATTTAGCATAACTTTGATATTTTCATGTATCCTTTACTTCGCCCCAAATGACTTCTTATATAGTTATATGATTTGGGTGAAACTCTCAATGTGGTATTGTAATTTCAACTTAATTTCCTTAATTTCCCACTTTTCCATAGTTTTGTAGGAACTTGAATGATTAATTTAGGATTTTAGGCACAAAATACATATGCCAAGTCGTTTCCTTCCACTTTTTTCTTGTGGAGACTAGATCATAGCTTTTGGTGGGTAATTCAAATCACTTAAATTTTCCCCTTTCAGTTAGGCTACATGTGTCTTCACTCACGTATTCTATTTGTGAAAGTGATGGTTATAAGAGCAAGAGTCTTGTTGTTCTTGATTTACGTATTCATGTTGCATGTGAATAATAAATTGTATTTCTAGCCTACACTATTTAAGAGTGTTAATTTTAGTGTTAACAAATGCTTCCTAATGTGTGAGTGTTGAAATATTGTAACTTCGAAGAATATTCTATATGTATCTTTTGTGGTCCCCGATGTTCCTACCGGGAGAACCACTTGTATTACTTTGTATCCCGATGCTTCTAATCGAAAGAACTAATAAGAGTCACGAGGTAGTCCCCTCTAATTGTAAAGGTGGGTCATTAGCACCCTAGTGTGGTTACTTGAGCCTACATGTGTAACTAGAGCCTACATGATTTAACTCGATCCTACATGTTGAATGAGTTGATTCAAGTGAACGGATGAATATAAATAGAGGTGTGGTGCTCCTCATTTGAGACACACACTCTTGCATGTGTAGCGCATTAGTGGAGAAGAGAAGTAGCTGGAGAAGGAGGAGGATCAGGCTTTGATCTCCTTGCTGGTTTTATCTTTTATCTTTTTGGGGCATCTATATTGAGGAAGCTTTTACTGGGTTTTTCCCCTTAGGGTTTTCCCAGGATAAATATTTGTGTTCCTTTTGTATGGTTGTGCTTGTCTATATTTCAGTGATCATGTTTATATGCTTTTGTTATGAAAATGAAATGAAATACTGATGTCTTAGCTAAGCATATAAAATGTTAAAATGGTATCAGAGCTTACCTGAGAAGAAGACATTGTGCAGCTACAGAAGCTAGGTGTCATGTCCCCATGCCCCTGACCGGCGAAGAGGATGTGACTACAAGCTTTGACCACCCGGGCTAACCGCCCATGAACATGTACATGCATTAAAATGATAAAACAGAATGCTGAAGCAAACGTATTGAAGTAGAAACATTCACACAGATACATTCATTTTTCATACACAGCGGAAATGACATACATTCCTACAAGCATCCTTTCATTAAACATGTTCATCATTCTCATTAACAGAAAATAAGGTTGCGGAAGTAGAAATGGACAAGAGCACTTATCTTATGAATAACTTGATCCACAACCAGCTACGTCGCTGCAACGTTCCAACCAACAATAGGCCAGCGTGCTCCTTAATTTATTAGCAGTGCTGCCACCCCCGAGCTGGGCATGATTCTCCAAGGAATAAGGGAACTAGCAGGCTTACACATAGCCAAGGGTATACAAAACACAGCCAAGCCAACACAGTTGGGTTTATCAGGCCATCACGGAGTTGGGAAAGGATTAATGCTAAGCTGGTGTACTCATTACCGAGCCAAGAAAACCTACACCAGAACTAGCCTAACCTCTAAGACACCCATCCACACCCAACACAAGGAATCGGTCCTTTCTCTGCTACACAGTCCCTCAGGCCCTGCATTCCCTTCCAGTGCTATTCAGGGGTGATGGAGAAGAAGGCCAGCCCTCTAGCTCTGTCTGTGTGGTTTCCAGCCACCAGGTTTGTCAAGCAAAACTAAGCCCCCATCCCTACTCCTTACATAGTCCGAAGACCAACCATTGCACTCAGGAAAACAATCAGCTGATATAGCTTAAGACAGGGGAGACAAAGTCTGAGTCATTCTTGGCCCTATCGTGGAAAAAATGACTCTCCAGCGAATTTACATTAATCCCCAAAGCGTAAGGGAGATCACAATAGTTACAGCCAACAATTTGGGAAACACAGCAACCCAAAATATATCAGTGAGCGCAGCTCACAATCAACGTGAGGAACACAACCTGTCCTGGGCAACGAAAACACCAATAAGTCACAGGTAGACCATACAGAGGAAGAGAAAATGCGTACTTCCAAGCTGGGCATGAAATGAGCAGACTCCCATCCCACAATATAAATACCACGGCAACACTACCATTCATGGATGAAAATGCATGGCTTCCAGCTCGCTGTGTGAGCCAAAAACTAGGAAAAATCCTGGTGCGTGAGAACAGTAGACACGGTCCCTGCGTGAGGACGAACAGCTCACAGCTCACGCGTGGATGAACAGGCAACAATGAGGATGCGAATTGGATGTGCGTGGAGTGTTCAGCACATGCGTGGAGAGGAGAATGTCTGCGTGCGGATGAACAACCACGAGGGAGGAATAGACTGTAGAGTAACACGCGGTGGTGAGAGTGCGTGAAGGTTTCTCCTCCATTGTGAAGTCAACCGCTGTGGTGGAGTGTGCATGTGGATGAGGACTGACAGTCCTGCCACCCCACTCCCAAAGGCAATAACTGCCTCAACCACCAGCAACATTTCTTAATGAAAGTGGTTGGGTAAGGCAAGGAAAAGAAGACACATGGGTATTTTTCTCTTATTGGCCAAGGTTTGACAAATTCCCCCACATCCTTATCCTTGTGAAAATCATGCCCCTTTCTCATTTTAGTTGCCACGATCATAGCTGGTCGGGTTCATTTAATTAATTATAAATGCGTATTTACATGATGACCAATATAATATATGCTGCATGCCCCGATATTCCATCGGTGACAATTTTAAATCCAAAACATAGCATAACCGACCAATGGTGGGGCCTTGGCCTTTAGCTCCACACCATGATCATTTACAATATATACATCATCATATACATCTAATGCAATGAGGTCAAAACTAGGGTGTTACACTATGGATTCTTACTTTTTGGGTCTCTCTCCATAATCCATCAACAAAAGTATGCTAGGCTGACTCTCCATTGAAGGGTGCATCTTTCTGTCGAAGCAGAATTCGATTCCGAGCATTTTCAGTTTTTGATGCGGAAATTCGAGCTTCTTGTAGAAGAGGAATTTTCTAGTGAGACCAGCATAGGATTGTTATCCTCATCAAAACCGAAGTTTAGAGACCTGGATCAAGAAATTTGGTTGGGTGAAACTCTAGGAAAGTCAAACCTTAGTTTGACCCCGAGCTAGAAAAACCCTAAGTACTAAAACTTCTAAGTTTTGGTACATTCACTATATCCAGATATTGGCAAAGTATCAGGAGCTGAATATTGCAGGGGATGGAGATAAAATCCTGATGTACACTGTGTCCAAAATTCAGCCTCCTATTCACTATATTCTGGGAGATCTTATCCCTCCAAGTTAGGGTTCTAGCCTCTTCCGGAATTCATCCCTAAACAGGACACCTGGGGAGAACTGCAATATCTTGGGTTAAAGAGGTCCAAATAGAATTCCTGAAGATTTTTTAGAAAGGACACAGACTTTAATTTTAGTGGTCCAAATATTAGACTCAGAAGTTGAACCAGTGACACGTGGCATGCCATACAACTTCACTTTTCTGAACAGTCCTGTAACAGGTCACCTTGGGAAAAGGATAATAAATCCCAAATTCTAAAACCAATTCTGATGAAACCTATGGTGTTGGATCAGGGATATGCGAGGTTACTAAAGTGAGAAATTTTAGACACACAGGATTAGTAATTTCAGAGATATCATAGAAACAGTAACAGGAATTTCTGTAGAAGAAATTGGAAATCTAGGGCTTCCTGTTCCGGGAGCTTCCCTCCATTGTTTTCAGAAAAGGAGTACATTGGATAGCTCCATTTGAAGAGATCTATCTATCTATCCAATCATATCTAAAATATTCCAATTTTTGAAAATTAGGGTTTCTGTGACAAACCCTAGATCAGCCAGCTCCAGAAGCACGACGGACACCTCAAATCGGTAAGATCTAATATTTTGCTATTTTCATTTGAGGTTCTCATTTCAAAGTGATCTATCACATCAGCTTGATGATAAGCTTGGTGAAGTTGAAAAATTCCAAGCCTAGAAGTATATGATCTCTCTGAAGAAAATGGTTCGGACACCTACATGAGTATAGAGGTTCCAGTTCCAGAGGGAGATGAGGCTAGAATCCTTACACAAGATGAAATTGGTCAAGGCAAAGAAGATCATTGCTGATTCAGTCATGAATCAAATTGTACCACAAGTGTCTCCCAAAAGACATCAAATATGTTTGATTCCTTGACCAAGCTATTTGAAGATAAGAACTTAAATCAGAAGATGGCTTTGAGAAAACAGTTGAAGAATGTGAAGATCCAGAATGCAGAACAACTTGAAGCGGTAGAAGAAGAAGTGGAGAATGCAGAAGTGGTGATAGCCACCTTGAATGGCTTCCCAGGATCATGGGATTCATTCATGCAAAGAATGTGTGCCAGAAGGAAGTAATTACTTTCAACATACTTTGGGAAGAAGAAGAAGCTCGTCTCATAAGAAGAGAAGAAGAAAGATGGAAGCAATTTGAAGATCAAGCTCTCACCATTCAAAGAAGATCCCTCAAGTGATGAGGAATATGAAGAACTCAATTCTTGACGAACCTCTTATCCATCTTATCATTTGGATAAGAAATGATGATTTCATGAATAAAGAAGATGATGAAGGAGAATGATAAAGAAGGAGTCTACCCACAAAACAAACAAAAGATAAGTATTCAATTGTCATTTAATGATATTGTTTTGTTATGCATTTGATTATATTCAGTTGATGTGTTATGCATGATAGATTGTTTGCATTAATGACTATATACTACTAATATGCATGTGATCGGTAAGTAGCTCATGGTGCTATACAACTATACATTGCTACTTATCTAGAATGAAACCTCTTTGCTGACATATTGGATTAGTGCACAATGTCAATGTTGTCCTGGTAGAGATGGAAGGCATCTAGAAAAGTTTTCGTGAGATATGGATGAATGTTGTATTGGCTAAACAGTTGCATGACGCATAAGAATTTGTCGTTATGCATATGTTTTATGAAGCAGTTCTAACCATGCAATTGGTGTATTTGAATTGTAGGAAAGGTCCTGAACAACCTCCTACAAGAAAACAAGGATGAGACTTGTTCCGAAGAACAAGTGATGACAATTCAAAATTCACTCCAATAAACATGAATCTGAAGCCCCCAGGGTCAGAGACACCATGACAGAAGAAAGAGATTCAGAGAGCAGTAGATCCACCCCAAAGGATGAAGACCACCATGGGTATGAAAGATAACTCAAGATGAAGAAAAGAATGCTATGAAAGAAGCTATGATCAAAGAATAACAGTTGATCATGGGGAATGATGTATACGATATGATTTCGAGACATAAAGGGAAGTACGTAGTATCTTCCATATGGATCTTCAAGAACAAGTGTACAAAGCAAGGTTCATGATTTGCCTCAGAAATAATAGACTATGACATGACATACTCTATTGACAAGTATATATCAAGCATAGAGCCACTTGTACAGAATGAAGAGGGAAGATGATACTCCACTTCAGGGGGAGTGACTACAGAAGATATCTAAGTTTGACATGGTACAACATGATGAATGTCTTCCTGCTGGATCGAGACTTTACCAAGAGTAAAGTGGGTTCCAACCTTCAAGGTTGAATGCAGAAGACTAGGATATGTTGATGACCTGACAAGACAAACTCATAGAAGATGTTATGATACTAGAATGATGTTTGATATATAGCTCCCAAACCAGAAGGAAAGAGTATTGTATCCTCCAAATGGATATTCAAAATAAAGCATGCAGTTGACGGAAGTATCGAGAAGTATAAAGCAAGATTTGTGGCCAAAGGATTCTCTCAGAAAGAGGAAATTGATTATGAAGAAACATTTGCTCCAGTAGCACGGTATACTTTGATTAGAGCTATCATGGCACTTGCATCCATGATTAAGTGGGACTTACACCATATGGATGTGAAAACAACTTTTCTGAATGGTGTGATTGAAGAAGAAGTATACATAGAACAACCACAAGGATTTGAAGTTGAAGATAGACATACTCACGTATGCAAATTGAAGAAGGCCTTGTATGGTCTTAAACAAGCCCCTCGAGCTTGGTATGAAAGGATAGACAGTTTCCTGTCAACTATGGGATTTACCAAGAGTAAACTGATCCTAACCTTTATCTCAAGGTTTTAGAATATGAACCTGTCATACTATTATTATATGTGGATGACTTATTCTTGACAGGGAATAAGAAGCAGATCATGAAACTAGCAGAAGAGTTTGAGATGAAAGACCTTGGGTTAATGCATTATTTCCTAGGTCTGGAAGTATGGCAAAGTTCAGAAGGAATCTTTCTCAACCAAGGAAAGTATGTGATAGAGATAATGAAGAAATTCAATATGTTGGAATGCAAAGCCATGGCCACACCCATGGACTCCAACCTAAAGTTGTTAGCTGATGACTCATCAGAGTTAGTAGATGCAACTCATTACAGACAGATCATTGGGTCATTGATGTACTTAAAAAATACCAGACCAGACATTTGTTTTGCTGTAAACTCCTTAAGTCAATATCTTGTTCAACCAAGACGGGTTCACCTAGTAGCTGCAAAACATATGATGAGATATCTGAAAGGGACTATAGACCTTGGTCTATACTATGATGGTAGCCATGAGTATAGATTGTATGGCTACACAAATGTAGATTAGGCTGGAAGTATCTCATATAGAAAAAGCACATCAGGTGGATGTTATAGTCTGGGATCCCCTATGATTTCATGGTTTAGCAGGAAACAGTCCAGTGTTTTTCCTTGCACATTTGAAGCAGAATAGATAGTAGATTGCTCTGCTAAGGTGCGAAGCCATATGGATTTAGAAGCTGATATCAGGTCTCTTTGACCTGAAGATGGATACTACAATGATTCTATGTGATAACCAGAGTTGTGATGACAAAGAACCCTATGTTTCATTATAACACATAGAAATCCAGTATTTCTACGTACGAGATAATATGCAGATGATGATGTTTCAGTATTCCCATACTAAAGATATAGATGATGTTTCAGTATTTACATATTGTAGATGTAGATGATGGTGATTCCGTATTTCTATACTGAATATAGAGATGATGATGCTTTCAGTATTTGTATACTGAAGATATAGATGATGATGCTTTCAATATTCACATACTAGAGATACAGATGGTGATAGTTCAGTATTCACATACTGAAGATGTAGATGATGATGGTTTAGATGATGATGTGCTGATGAAGCCTCTGTCTCAAGTAAAGTTCGAACACTTTCGAGACAAGCTTGGTGTGGTTCGGAAGAACCTTCCTCAAAAGGCAGAGTAGTGATGTTGTAGTGGGATTGTATCATCCCTAGACATCTGCCCTAAAGTGATACGTTGACCTCGGTCCTCGAAGATGAAGAGGGATTGTATCATCCCGAGACATCTTTCCAAAATTGATCCGGTGACCTCGGTCCTTGAGAATGAAGAGGAATTGTATCATCCCGGGACATCTGTCCAAAATAGATCCGGTGACTTCGGTCTTTGTGAATGTGGTGGGATTGCATCATCCTTGAACCTCGGTTCAAAATGTATCTGGAGGTCTCAGCCCCCATGAAAGTGGTGGATTGCATCATCCTTGAACCTCGGTTCAAAATGTATCCGGAGATCTCGGTCCTCGTGAATGTGGTAGGATTGTATCATCCTTGAAATTCGGTTCAGAACGGATCCGGTGACTTCGGTACTCGAGAACGTGTGTTGATCCCGTAATTCTGAGAGGAAGGATTGTCCGAGTTCCACATCTATGTTGATCCCGTAATTCTGAAAGGAGGGATCGTTAGTAACTCCGTAAAGACCTAAATCCCGTAATTCCGAAAGGAAGGATCATTAAATTGATCCTGTAATTCCAATAGGAAGGATTGTCTGAGTTCCACAGATGTGTTGATCCTGTAATTCGAATAGGAAGGATTGTCTGAGTTCCACAAATGTATTGATCCCGTAATTCTGAAAGAAAGGATCGTTAGTAACTCCGCAAAGACCTAAATCCTGTAATTCTGAAAGGAAGGATCGTTAATAACTCCGTAAAGACCTAAATCCCATAATTCTGAAAGGAAGGATCGTTGGTAGCTCCGTAAAGACTTGATCCCATAATTCCAACAGGAAGGATTGTCTGAGTTCCATAGATGTGTTGATCCCGTAATTCCAATAGGAAGGATTGTCTGAGTTCCATAGATGTGTTGATCCCGTAATTCCAATAGGAAGGATTGTCTGAGTTCCACAAATGTGTTGATCCCGTAATTCCAAAAAGGAAGGATCGTTAGCAACTCCGTAAAGACCTAAATCCTGTAATTCCGAAAGGAAGGATCGTTAGTAGCTCCGTAAAGACTTGATCCCGTAATTCCGAAAGGAAGGATCGTCTGAGCTCCACAGATGTGTTGATCCTGTAATTCCGAAAGGAAGGATCGTTAGTAACTCCGTAAAGACCTAAATCCCGTAATTCCGACAGGAAGGATCGTCTGAGTACCAAAGACATGTTGATCTCGTAATTCCGAAAGGAAGGATCATGTTGATGATGATGATGTTGATGTTTTGATGATGTTGATGTCTTGATGATGATAATTTTGATGTTTTGATGATGTTGATGTTTTGATGATAATGATGTTTATGATGATGATGATGTCTCTGATCAAAAGATCAGAGTATTATGATGATGTTGTTGCTGATCGAAAGATCAAAGTGTTGAAGATGATGTTGCTGATCGAAAGGTCAAAGTGTTGAAGATGATGTTGCTGATCAAAAGGTCAAAGTGCTGATGATGGTGTTGCTGATCGAAAGGTCAAAGTGTTGATGATGATGTTGCTGATCGAAAGGCCAAAGTGCTGAAGAAGATGTTGCTGATCGAAAGGTCAAAGTGTTGAAGATGATGTTGCTGATCGAAAGGTCAAAGTGCTGATGATGATGTTGCTAATCGAAAGATCAAAGTGCTGAAGATGATGTTGCTGATCGAAAGGTCAAATTGCTGAAGATAATGTTGCTGATCGAAAGGTCAAAGTGCTGAAAATTGTTGCTGATCGAAGCGGTCAAAGATTGTTGCTAATCGAAGCGATCAAAGTGTTGATGTTGCTGAAGACTAAAGATTGAAGATGAAGACTGCATGATGTTGAAAATTTTCCAATGATTTATAGATGTGTTACCCTGATGATGCTGATGATGTCCTCTATCTCTCTCCTACTATTGTTGTTGTTGATGTTGTTGTAGAATACCCTTCTTGTTAAGGGGGAGTGTTGAAATATTGTAACTTCGAGGAATATTCTATATGTATATTTTGTGATTCTCGATGGTCCTACTGGGGGAACCACTTGTATTAATTTGTATCCCGATGCTTCTAATCTAAAGAACTAATAAGAGTCATGAGGTAGTCCCCTATAATTGTAAAGGTGGGTCATTAGCACCCCAGTGTGGTTACTTGAGCCTACATGTGTAACTCGAGCCTACATGATTTAACTCAAGCCTACATGTTGAATGAGTTAATTCAAGTGAACATATGAATATAAATAGAGGTGTGGTTCTCCTCATTTGAGACACACACTCTCACTTGTGTAATGCATTAGTGGAGAAGAGAAGTAGCTGGAGAAGGAGGAGGAGAAGGCTTTGATCTCCTTGCTGGTTTTATCTTTTATCTTTCTGGGGCATCTATATTGAGGAATCTTTTGTTGGGTTTTTCCCCTTAGGGTTTTCCTAGGATAAATCTTTGTGTTCCTTTTGTATGGTTGTGCTTGTCTATCTTTCAGTGATCCTATTTATATGCTTTTGTTATGAAAATCAAATGAAATACTGATGTCTTAGCTAAGCATATGAAATGTTAACATGGTATCAGAGCTAACCTAAGAAGAAGACATTGTGTAGCTACAGAAGCTAGGGATTCTTACTTTTTGGTTCTCTCTCCACAATCCATCAGCAAAAGTATGCTAGGTTGACTCTCCATTGAAGGGCGCATCTTTCTGTCGAAGCGGAATTCGATTCCGAGCATTTTTAGTTTTCGATGCGGAAATTAGGGCTTCTTGCAGAAGAGGAATTTTTGAGTGATACCAGCATAGGATTGTTCTCCTCATCAAAATCGAAGTTTAGAGACCTGGATCAAGAAATTTGGTTGGGTGAAACTCTGGGAAATTCAAACCCTAGTTTGACCTTGAGCTAGAAAAACCCTAAGTACTAAAACTGCTAAGTTTTGGTAAATTCGCTATATCCTGAGATTGGCGAAGGATCAAGAGCTGAAAATTGTAGGGGCCAAATATAAAGTCGTGATGTACATTGTATCCAAAATTTATCCTTATATTCACTATATTCTGCAATATATTATCCCTCCAAGTTAGGGTTCTAGCCTCTTCCAGAATTCATCCCTAAATAGGACACCTAGGGAGAACTGCAATATCTTGGGCTACAGAGGTCCAAATGGAATTAATGAAGATTTTACAGAAAGTGAACAGACTTTAATTTTAGTGGTCCAAATATCAGACTCAGAAGATGAACCAGTGACACAAGGAATTCCGTACAACTTCGCTGTTCTAAACAGTCCTGTAACAGGTCACCTTGGGAAAATGTCATAAATCAAAAAGGGTAAAACGAATTCTAATGAAACCTATGGTGTTCAATCAGGGACATTCGAGGTTACTGCAGTGAGAAATTTCAGACATATAGGATAATTAATTTCAGAGATATCATAGAAATGGTAAGAGGAATTTCTGCAGAAGAAATTGGAAATCTAGGGCTTCCTGTTCCGAGAGCTTCCCTCCACTGTTTTCAGAAAAGGAGTACATTGGACAGCTCCATTTGAAGAGATATATCTGTCTATCCAATCAGATCTGAAAGATTCCAATTTTTGAAAATTAGGGTTTCTGTGACAAACCTTAGATCAGCTAGCTCCGGAAGCAGGACGGACACCTCAAATCGGTAAGATCTAATATTTTGCTATTTTCATTTGAGGTTCTCATTTCAAAGTGATCTATCACATCAGCTTGATGATAAGCTTGGTGAAGTTGAAAAATTCCAAGCCTAGAATTATATGATCTCTCTAAAGAAAATGGTTTGGACACCTACATGAGTATAGAGGTTCCAGTTCCAGAGGGAGATGAGGCTAGAAGCCTTACACAAGAGGAACTTGGTCCAGGCCAAGAAGATCATTGCTGATTCAGTCATGAATCAACTTGTACCACAAGTGTCTCCCCAAAGACACCGAATATGTTTTATTCCTTGACCAAGCTATTTGAAGATAAGAATTTAAATCAGAAGATGGCTTTGAGAAAACAGTTGAAAAATGTGAAGATCCAGAATGCAGAACAACTTGAAGCGGTAGAAGAAGAAGTGGAGAATGCAGAAGTGGTGATAGCCACCTTGAATGGCCTCCCAGGATCATGGGATTCATTCATGCAAAGAATGTGTGCCAGAAGGAAGTAATTACTTTCAACAGACTTTGGGAAGAAGAAGAAGCTCGTCTCATAAGAAGAGAAGAAGAAAGATGGAAGCAAATTGAAGATCAATCTCTCACCATTCAAGGAAGATCCCTCAAGCGATGAGGAATATGAAGAACTCAATTATTGACAAACCTCTTATCCATCTTATCATTTGGATAAGAAATGATGATTTCATGAATAAAGAAGATGATGAAGGAGAATGATAAAGAAGGAGTCTACCCACAAAACAAACAAAAGATAAGTATTCAATTGTCATTTAATGATATTGTTTTGTTATGCATTTGATTATATTCAGTTGATGTGTTATGCATGATAGATTGTTTGCATTAATGAATGTATACTACTAATATGCATGTGATCGGTAAGTAGCTCATGGTGCCATACAAATCTCCATTGCTACTTATCTAGAATGAAACCTCTTTGCTGACATATTGGATTAGTGCACAATGTCATTGTTGTCCTGGTAGAGATGGAAGGAATCTAGAAAAGTTTCCGTGAGATATGGATGAATGTTGTATTGGCTAAACAGTTGCATGATGCATAAGAATTTGTCGTTATGCATATGTTTTATGAAATAGTTCTAACCATGCAATTGATGCATTTGAATTGTAGGAAAGGTTCTGAACAACCTCCTACAAGAAAACAAGGATGAGACTTGTTCCAAAGAACAAGTGATGACAATTCAAAATTCACTCCAATAAACATGAATCTAAAGCCCCCAGGGTCAAAGACACCATGATAGAAGAAATAGCTTCAGAGAGCGTAGATCCACCCCGAAGGATGAATACCACCATGGGTATGAAATATAACTCAAGATGAAGAAAATAATGCTATGAAAGAAGCTATGATCAAAGAATAACAGTTGATCATGGGGAATGATGTATACGATATGATTTCGAGACATAAAGGGAAGTACATAGTATCTTCCATATGGATCTTCAAGAACAAGTGTACAAAGCAAGGTTCATGATTTGCCTCATAAAGAATAGACTATGACATGACATACTCTATTGACAAGTATATATCAAGCATAGAGCCACCTGTACAGAATGAAGAGGGAAGATGATACTCCACTTCAGGGGGAGTGACTACAGAAGATATCTAAGTTTGACATGGTACAACATGATGGACGGCTTCCTGCTGGATCGAGACTTAACCAAGAGTAAAGTGGGTTCCAACCTTCAAGGTTGAATGCAGAAGACTAGGATATGTTGATGACCTAACAAGACAAACTCATAGAAGATGTTATGATACTAGAATGATGTTTGGGATATAGTTCCCAAACCAGAAGGAAAGAGTATTGTATCCTCCAAATGGATATTCAAAATAAAGCATGCAGCTGACGGAAGTATCGAGAAGTATAAAGCAAGATTTGTGGCCAAAGGATTCTCTCAAAAAGAGGAAATTGATTATGAAGAAACATTTGCTCCAGTAGCACGGTATACTTCGATTAGAGCTATCATGGCACTTGCATCCATGATGAAGTGGGACTTACACCAGATGGATGTGAAAACAACTTTTCTGAATGGTGTGATCGAAGAAGAAGTATACATAGAACAACCAGAAGGATTTGAAGATTAAGATAGACATACTCATGTATAGTGCAAATTGAAGAAGGCCTTGTATGGTCTTAAACAAGCCCCTCGAGCTTGGTATGAAAGGATAGACAGTTTCCTATCAACTATGGGCTTTACCAAGAGTAAAGATGATCCTAACCTTTATCTCAAGGTTGTAGAAGATGAACCTGTCATCCTATTATTATATGTGGATGACTTATTCTTGACAGTGAATAAAATGCAGATCATGAAACTAGCAGAAGAGTTTGAGATGAAAGACCTTGGGTTAATGCATTATTTCCTAGGTTTGGAAGTATGGAAAAGTTTAGAAGGAATCTTTCTCAACCAAGGAAAGTATGCGATAGAGATAATGAAGAAATTCAATATGTTGGAATGCAAAGCCATGGCCACACCCATGGACTCCAACCTAAAGCTATTAGCTGATGACTCATCAGAGTTAGTGGATGCAAATCATTACAGACAGATCATTGGGTCATTGATGTACTTAACAAATACCATACCAGACATTTGTTTTGCTGTAAAATCCTTAAGTCAATATCTTGTGCAACCAAGACTGGTTCACCTAGTAGCTGCAAAACATGTGATGAGATATCTAAAATGGACTATAGACCTTGGTCTATACTATGATGGTAGCCATGAGTATAGATTGTATGGCTACACAGATGCAGATTGGGTTGGAAGTATCTCAGATAGAAAAAGCACATCAGGTGGATGTTATAGTCTGGGATCTGCTATGATTTCATGGTTTAGCAGGAAACAGTCCAGTGTTTTTCCTTTTACGGCTGAAGCAGAATAGATAGTAGATTGCTCTGCTAAGGTGTGAAGCCATATGGCTTCAGAAGCTGATATCAGGTCTCTTTGACCTGAAGATGGATACTACAATGATTCTATGTGATAACCATAGTTGTGATGACAAAGAACCCTGTGTTTCGTTGTAACACATAGAAATCCAGTATTTCTACGTACGAGATAAGATGCAGGTGATGATGTTTCAGTATTCCCATACTAAAGATATAGATGATGTTTCGTATTTACATATTGTAGATGGAGATGATGGTGATTATATATTTCTATACTGAATATTGAGATGATGATGCTTTCAGTATTTCAAAAACCATTTTTTACAGAAACTCTGAATATGGATGGCTAAAAGCTACTGTAAGGTTAAAGACCTAAATTCAAGGAAACCTTGACAATTTTGGCCATAAGGAGGAATCATATTCGCTCTGATATCAATGTAATATATTTATCCAGATATTCTCAATGGTTAGTGAAGTGAATAATCAACCAATAGAAAATAACTCCATATTGAAAATATAAAATGAATATTGAAGATGAATGATGATGATTTACAATTACATTGGTAGTGCTTTATATAAACCTTATTGTGCCTTTTCAAATGAAAGGGTAAATCTCTTTACTTTTTTTCTAATTAATTAATTAATCATTTCTATTTATTAATTATTAATTATTAATTATTAATTATTAATATTAATATATATTAATATTAATAATTAATATTGTTATTTAATGTTTATAGATATTTCTATATCTTAGTTGTTATATATATAACAAATGTTTTTCTTGAGGTCCTTAATGCAACTACACAATAGTATGAGTTTATATCATGCGAATAATAAGATGATGTCGAGCATAATACAACACCATTTGACTACCAGTCATTGATGTATATCATTAACAAATGCGAGGAGACCCACCAATAATGATGATGGACTCCAAGGTACTGAGTACAATCTAGAAAGTTCAAATAGATGTTTTGAATTTAAACACTTGTAAAATAAAAAAAATCAGGGGTCATGATGTATACCGCTATCATTTTCAAGGAAACCTGCCACTAATGACTACAAGATCCATGGTACTCTAGGGTTCCTAGATCCACCTCCTAGATGATTTGACATCAATAGAAGTATATCCATCAGAGGGAGGGAATTAATACATCCCACATTAATCAAAACGAAACAAAGGTCAATAGTTTGATATTATCTGGTAGATATACAAGATCCAACACTATATATTGACATTATGAAGGCCTGCATGATTGGTCAGGAATATTTGAGGAATGGTCGACACTGTTTTTGACTTTCCTTGAACACATGACATGAAACATAATGACACTTGCAAACATAAGACTCAAGTAACTGAACTTCATGAAAACCGCCAATGGTAGATACATTAATGAAAGCTCCATAGTTGACGGGAAGGATAACCCATCAGTGGAGTTCTGTTCAAATTACTCGTCTAGCTTTCTAAGGAAAATGTAAATGGGCTGAGCTTTTTAAGGAAAATGCAAATGGGCCTAGTGTACTTATAACTGACAGACAAATATGTGTCGTGTTCAAGGGTGACAATGAATTACTATTTCCATCAATTATGGGATGAAATATTAATTAATACATTTTTCATTTTCTAGCTTGAAAAAAAAAAAGAATGATTAAGTACATTGGAGGAAACGAGTGTTACAAGGACATGTGATTACCTTCCAAGGGAATGGGTCATGCCGAGGAAAATATGAAATTGGAAATAGGGGATGAGTTAATTATGTACACTTTATGGGCGTTTCCTCCATGGGTATGTGTCAATTAAGTGAAAGAAATGGTTTGTAAGCCACACGTAGAAAAAAGTTACTAGAAAGGAAAATACACAACATAAGCAATAAGAAACAAAGTAGTAGGCACATATGTTCAAGCAAATGTCTTAACACATTCTTATGTAAAATGACACAAAATAAGGATCTGTTGTTGTTGCAACTATTACCCCAATTTTGGTTTTTGCATTTTTTTAGGGCCCCCGCTTTTATTTCTTAGCTTTTGGCTGTACTTAGACCTTTTCTACACTTTGAAAGCCATCATTCATGACTCGATTTTACCCTGAGTAAGCTTGAATTTTTTTTGTTTTTGCACTAAGTGAGAAAGTCTTTTTGACCCGATGGAATGGATGGATTTTACGGTTTGAGCCGATGCAGAGGATGGATTTCATTTTTTTTTAACAAGCGCATTTCGACTTATTTTGATCTGATACGTCGGAAGCTTTTCAATTTTTTAGCCAACACAACGGAGGTTTTATGCTTTTTTCACTAAGACTTTTCCTGATTTGTTTTGATTCACTGCGTTAGATTTTATTTCGATATTTTTCTGCAATGATGGAAAATTTTTGCTTCCCCTCCCAACCTTTTACCATTGTTTATTACGTGGTTTTCAGCCCACTACGTCGGAAAAGTTTTCATCTTTTTTGTTGCAACAATGAATATGTCTTGTATTTTGATTGGATGACATTTTTGCCGAAGTTACGATTTACTTTATGGAAAGTGTTTTGAGTTCTGGCCGCAATCAGCGACAGAGTATTTCTTTATAGTCGGTCTCCTCCGTCGGTTTGTCTAGCTAGAAAGGGTCGATAAAAGCGACAAGGTTATGATTTCCGAGCCACCATTGTCGGGTTTTTTTTTTCACCTCGTGTGTCGATTTGGGTTCTCTGATGCACCTTATTCTTGGCACCAATACGACGTTCATTTGACACTCGTGCGATGTAAGGTTTTAATGACAAAGGTAAGTGATTTCACCAACTGCATTAAAGGTTTGGCCCCGTTTTCCCCTATATATATTGTCTGTGGGGTTTTGTTGTTTTCACGTTGTGGTTGCAAAAGGTTAAGAGTTAGTGAAGCATGTGGATTTTTTCCCGTTCAAGACGCCCATTACGAATTAGGAAGCCACCACCTAGAGCTCATGTGGTTTTGGATGCCACATTTTTCAGCAGTCTTCGAGTTCAGCCTGTTAGGTAGGATCTGATCCATTTTACATCTTTTGATTGGTAGGATCGTTAGGGTGTGAACTGTCATGTTTCGATATGTAGTGCATTTAGGTTTCATTGCAAATATAGGGTTGTTGAATTTAAAAGAGCCTTCTCCTTGACCTCTTGTTTGTTTCAGTAAGCTTTCCTTTTGATTCATCCGTTTAGCTCTTGACCTAGCTGACTCGGGCCGTAGTTGTTCTACATTCTCCCAAGTTATCCCTGCCGTTTATTTTCAACCATGGTTTGCCCACAGCACTGGGTGCATAATGATGAATCCAATATGGACCAGGTTCTTTGCTGACCTTTTCTTACCTGGTTCAGGTTTATATACAGTGATAGGGGCTTGCGAGACTTGAAGCCTCGAGAGCCATGTGGGATTTTGATATTTTTCACCTTGTCTCCTTGCCGGAGGTATGGGCACCGGTGATCGATGCTCTGGATTGGTACTTGTAGGCTGTAAGTCTCATAGTGGGATTGTGCTTAAGGTTTCAGTGGTGGTTTTGGTAAATACCCTGGAATGTGCATGAGAAAGACAAGTTTAAGCTTTCGGTTCCTTAGACTGAGCTCGCCTGTGAGCTAGGGTTTTTCCTGATTTGACCTTACTAGGATCTCCCACCCTATTTTCAAGTGTGTTGTAGGTGTTAGTTTGATGGTGTGCAAAGTTTTGCAGTACAAAGTTGTTTCTATGGTAAAAGAAGATATGGTATAATATACTAGTCAATCTTGTTCTTTGATTAAATGATTTGTCAACAAGATATAGATTCTACAGTAGTTGTGCAGTTTTCTCTTGTATATGAAGGAATGTGGTTTCTAACAATAGTTTGCTAAGACATGTTTTGGTGTTTTCTACAGGTTTAGTTTGCACCAGATACCATGCCTAAGAAAGGTAAAAAGAAATCCAAGGTGACTGATGAAGAATCCGATCTCGAAATCATGCCCTGAGTGGAAATAATATATGAGGACACTAAGTCTGTCAGAGGGGCTGAACCCAAGTTCAAGTGGGGGCATATTTATCATATGCTCCGGTATCATAAATTTCCAGATGTAGGCTTGGAAGATATAACCCTGTTTAACAACATATTGAGATCAGGGATCACAAAAGTGTCCACAAGACCAAAACTATTTCCCTGCTCCGAGGTCATTGGATGTATTTTTTCTAAGATTGATGCAAAGGGGATGATCATGCAAAATGTTGAAGATAAAGGATTTTCCTCTTTCACCCCTACGTTCATAGCTAAGGATTACAACTTGCCAACCTCAGAAGTCAGCATGACAACTAATTGGATAAACAATATGACTATTAATTACATTGGAGTTATGAACATGATGATAACTGAAGGTAAGTCCTTCCGGCAAAAGGAATCCAGGGAATATGAAACTGCCAATCTGTGCACCCCATACAAGCTGGTAACTCTAATGTTGAATAGGATCTTCGGTAGCGTGGATGGAAGGTTTTAAAATATTGGGTGGATACCACTAATATACCATGTAACCATGATGGGTACCATGTTCAATTGGGTATATATTGTAGCAAACATTTTGTCCTCTTGCATAATTAGAGCACAGGAAGGATTGCACCGACGGAAATTTGATTTTTATATGAGATCCTTTCTAATTGACTATATACTCTACTTACACCCTTTTGAGAAGTTAAATTGTAGTTGGAAAGAAGGAAAATCAACAATCTATGCAGCATACCAGATCTTATGGGCTCACAAATATCACAGTTATTACAAGCTGATTTGTGAGGAGTTCTTAATGCCATTATACCAGTTAATTTTCCTTGAGGAGTGTAAATGCCTGTCTGAAGGTTCTTTGGATTCCATAAGGGAATTTGGAGACTACTTATTTTCTGAAGAGGGCACCTACTTAAGGATGTATGGGGTAACCAAATCCCCTTCACTGCTTCCCAAATATGCCACCGATTATGTAGTACATAAAGAAGTAGTGAGATAGCTCTTCCTGGATGGTTTCAGGAATTATTTTTTTGACATAAATAAGGATGTTTTCTCGTTGATGCCATTCTATGTCGGTAGCTATAATTTTTCCAAGGTTAAGAGTGCACCATATTTCATGAAATATTTGGAAAGATTTCATTTTGGTGAAAGAGTTCTCACAGAAATCATTCTCAAGGAAAAGTTGTAGCACACAGTGCACTCCTGAAGGTAAAATTCGAGTACTCTGATCATGTGGATAAAGATGAATAATTATATCAAAACGCTTGCAACATGACTTCTCTAAACAAGTGTCTTAAGAGGAAGATCACAATGTTGGGAGGAAAAAGAAGTAGCAACAATAATCTCAAACAAAAAGGACAAGATGAAGAAGCTGCCCGGAAAGAAAAGGAAGAAACAATGCGAAGATTAGTAGAAGGTGTGAAGAAATTAATGGCTGAAGAGGCCAAGAGAGAAAAGGAAGAGGAAGAGGCAAAGAATAAAAGAAGAGGAACAAAAGAAGAATGAAGTAGAAGAAATAAGACAAAAGGAATTAGTAGACAAAGCAAAAGAGGAAACTGATAGAATAGCTGAAGAAATTAGATGGAAGGATCAAGAGGATCCAGATAGGAAAATTCAGGAGCATTATACTACTAAAGACAATCCATAAAGTCTCCCTTCCGCCTCAGGAGATGTACTGATAGGAGGTCACCTCCCTATGATCGAGTTGGGGTTTGCACCTTTCACTCTATCAAAGCAGCATGAAGTTGCAAGTTTGGAAAATGTATTTTTTGACCCCACGTGGAAATCAATTGTATGGAGAATCGAGAAGACCTTGAAAATGGGTACTCATCCCAAAGTTACCACAGTGACTGAGAAATTTTTTGTAAAGAATATAGAGGATAATTCAGAACATATGGCCTCAATTGGTGTTGCAACTGCATATGAAGATGCCTATAATGTAAGTAAGTTGAAAGGAGCAGTTGATCAATATAAATATAAAATGGCACAAATGAAGGAAACCTTGAGGAAGGAGGAATGAGTTGGTCAAGAAACAAAAATGAAGTATGATGCCACCCTTTCGGAATTAGAGAAGATTTAGTAGGATTACCAGATTTTGATTCTTCTATGGTTGAGGTGCATTCTTCGCTTGCCACGTCATAATCAACTACGGACATTCCTCGACAGTATGGTCTGCAGCACTGTAATATGTACACTAAGGTTGCAGGCTTTGGCAGTCCCTTTGATAATGTCCCAACACTCCACAATTATAACAAGTAACTAGTTTGTGACCTTGTCTGGTAGGTCCTCCACAACCAAGGCCTCCATTACGACCTCCATGGAATCCTCCTTGTTATTGGTATGAATGCTGGTTGAAATGCTGCTGGCAGCTGCTGATTAGGCTATGGATGAGTATACTACAGTTGCGGATGGTTATACTACAGTTGGAGTTGGTTATATTGTGGTTGCAGCTGGTTATACTGCGATTGAGTATACTACAGTTTTTCTTTCAGTCTTTTCTCCTTTACCTTCATAAAAAATGTATCCATGGTTCCTTCTTGGAGAAAATCATATGCTCGACAATCCTTTTCCTCATGGCTGACCAATCGACAAAAATTACAGAACAATTTTATGGGTTTCAACACAACCTTTTGAAGGTATACACACTCCTCGGACTGATGTCGTTTGGTCTAAAAAATCTGACACCATGATATTCCTCCCTGAATTAGCGAATTCGAGGCTCCAACCTGCAAATATTCCTGGAAGTCCAGACACTGATTCTTATGATGTCCTTCACTCCGAAATTGAGTGCACCATACTTCTTCATGGACTTCTTTTTCCTTCTTAATATCTTGCAATTGAATAGTGAGGTTTTCCAATTGCAAATGGATTTGGCTCATGCCAATCCCTATTTCTCCAACTGGTGACGCTTCTAGCTTCATTGTGATTTCTAGAGCTTCAACATGGGATGCAATATTTTGTTACATCAGTGACATATGGATGTGCAACACCAAAGCTACGATAAACCATTGCTTATGTTGCACATCACTCATTCTGAAACTCACCTTAGCCATTAGTGTCTTGAATCTTTGATCAAATTCCCATACTAATTCATTAGGGTACTGTTTTATTTTCTTCAAGTCAGTAATGTACTGTGATTCATATTTTGGCTTCTTAAACTCTTCAATTAGTCCAGTCCTAATTTAAGTCATGGTCTTCAGGGGGTTCCCCGTAGATACTTGTACAAATTTCATGTACCAATCTAACGCTGGACCTCGTAAGGTCATCGCTAGTTGTCCCTTCTTGATGTATTCATCTTACACTTGATTTAACGTCCATACTACTTTGCATAAAACCAATATTGTTCGAGATATTTAGTGCCATTACCTTGGAATTGGGGTAGTCTCATGTCGTCACCTGCCATTTTGGATCCTCTCCCAATACTCCCTGATCCACGACTATTACTATTGTGATGACACACAAGACAACCCTATGATGAGCTTGGGTTTCTTCCTCTTGAGTTTGGTGTAGTGCATGGAGGTGTAGGTACTTTGTAGATTTGGGTTGGTCCTTCCTCAAGCTCAGGAATAGCCTGGTCATTTACTTCATCATTGTAGGGTCACTTAGTCCCTTTTGATCCATTCTCGTAGTTTTTTGTTTTGGTCGCACCAGGACCCTCCTCATTCCTCTGCCTCTTCTCTTGCCAGAACCTTACCCCACTTCCCAGGAGACCACACTCTTCTGCAGATTCCCTCACAGTCTCATCATAACTTCCATCCATATACCTTGCATGATTCCATCCAATCCCTTACCTTCACATTACCCCTACCCTCCACACACCATGGATTTACTTGTCAGAGTTCATTTTCAGTATTCCATTTTCGTAGATGAGCATCTTAATCCACAATTGGAGCGATAATAAAAATATTCCCCTTGGTACCTTGAAGAATTATCTTTCTACTTCAATGTAGTATTTGACTATATCGACAACAAATTCTGTAATATAACCCTCCCAAGATGCTATCTATCCACCCATCGACGAATCTTGAAGCTTTGTTATTTACCCTTTGCAGTTGTTGAATCATATATGGGGTCCATAGGTCAGGTTCGCCCCCTTGGAAATTATTCTTCTAGAAATTAAGCTGCATCAACCAATCGTATAGTAATATCAGAAATTCAGTGAATAATATCTCATGGATATACCTCCCAACCAATCTTATGTCAGTTTCAATTTTCGCAAATTATCGTTCCTTCTTATCAAACCAATCCTGGATCTCTGGTTTTTTTATATGCCACAACATGTCCTCTCCTTCTTTGCACTATGGTCCTACAAATGGAACCATTTGTTGACACACACCTTGTCGATAGGGGTTCACTCCTTAGTTCTATTGACACTTACCGACTCAACTCCCTAAACATCAAACCTGACAGGTTTTACCCTATCCAACAACATCTGCGAAGTAGGTGCAATCTCACCCGAGATGCTTGAGGGAGGGCTGCAGGAACCACATTTTCTCTTATGGGAGAGGAATTACACACTATATCTTACTCTATTGCAACATCACTCAGATATCTAGGGTGTAAGCATAAAGTCTACTTAACATTAATCACAACTACCTATTATCAACATTCACAATCATTCTTATTCAGGTTTTAGATAGATATGGACATTGCGACAACATAGTTCAGAACAACTTGAAATTAGATGAACAAACACATCAACATGTATTAACCCAATGAGCCCTGCAAGGATTCACATCATTCATATTTAAGCATATAAATTCATAGATCGCATAAGTTGTAAGATTCACAGAAACACATACCTAAAAAAAAATTGCATTGTCAACATCATCTTCATATTATTCCTCAAAACACATCGCAAAAGACAAGCATTCCTTGCTTGAATAGCCTCATAGAAGAAATACAATCATCAATAGGTCAATTCGAAACATATTCTCAGTCCTTACTCCATCTCTTGAATTGTGATTCCTTCTTTTTACAATGATAATTCTATTTATAGGATTGCTAATCCATTACAAAATGGTCCACATTGCCGACTTCCTAACTAACTCAACCAAAATGACCAAACTTGTCAATGCCACGTTTGACTTTTCCTTCATTTGTCGGTGCTGCGATTTCCTTTTCCTTTGTCGATGCCCGTACTTTGCACCTTTGAACCTCCTACCAACATATACCTTAGAGTGAGGCCAAGGAAGAGTTCCTTGAATCTTGGAACTTGTGGCAAGTTGTCCCCAAGATATTGTGGTCCATTTAAAGTGCTTGAAAGGATTAGACCACTTGTATAGAATTGCATTGCCTTCTAACAATGGAGCTCATAATGTTTTTCATAATTATTTTCCTAAGAAATGTGTACATGATCCTAAACATGTGATGGATTGGGATGTGATTCATATGGAACCCAAGGGAGAGTTCCAAACCAAGCCACTATGTATCCCAGAAAAGAAGGTAACATTGCTTTTGAACCGACCCACTATCAGATAGGTAAAGGTGCAATGGAAGCACTTCTGTATCAATGAGGCTACGTGTGAGATAAAAGATGCCATAAAAGAGGCATGCCCATTTTTGTTCTGATTTTGAGAAAACACTGATGACGATGTTATTCCAAAGGGCAGGGGATTATAATACCTACCATTTTGACTTGGAATGTATTTAATCAAAATTATGTAAATGATGTAAGTATGCTAGTATGGATTCCTAGTGCGGAGATCAAGGATAAGGCTTTAATAGTGAATGGACATGCATGTATGTGATATATTTCGACCATATTGTTGGATTATAATGTCAATTCAAAATATATTTAAACATTATGTTTCGAAAATAATAAAATGGTCCAAGATGGTTGTGTAAAGATCATTAGAGGCGCTATGATTCCACCAGAGGGGAAGAGGAAAAGGGGCCTATGGGAAACTAAATCCTTCAAAGACAAGTGTTAACCTTGGAACTCATACAAATTCTTCCATGTGCTTTAAATGAGCCAATTATTTCATATTTACTATTAAACCTAATCATTGAATGAATGTGTGAGGTTAGCGGGAAAAGTCACCTCATGTAGTTATTGAAGCATGGGAGTGGTGATAGTTTTGTCAGCCACCAGAAGTCATTTTCTTCTATGGTCAAAATCTTTTTTCAGTCATATTTTCACAATAATATCATATCTCTTGGAGTCGACACTCATTATATCATTCTCTCATGCAGTTTATCACTCTACACAGAGCTTCCTATTTGATGTTCATGACCATTTTACCAGAGGGTGATTTTAACTCAAAAATTTGAATTTAGAGAGGGAGTTGCAAATTTGAAGGGAGAATTGATAGTTTTAGGTGAGAATAGAGTTTGGAAAATCTAGGAACCCTTACTCATTGATTTTTTCTCCTCACAATGCTTGAGAAGCCATACTTTATGCTATAGGAGGTTCTCCAACAACATACAACAGATTGGACTCTTACTGCATGCAATGGTAAGAACTACAAGGGTTGGATTTCTTGATGGAACTATGGATTAATTAATGGGAATTATTTCCTTATGTTGTGTGGGGAAGTTCAAAGGAGTTCCATGGCTGTGATGGTTGAGTGAGATCTATGTAGAGCCATGTATGAGTTTTTGGTTAAGCATAGAGAATATAATAGGTTGTGGGTTGAGTGAGATAAGCATGCATGTGTTTTCTTTTCCTTGGTGACCTCATAGCCTAACTTGGGGGTGGCCTCTCAATAGAAATAGTATATGCTAGACATAGTGCCTATGGTTGGGTGGAAAATCACTCTTACACAACCAACTACTTAGATATTCTTTGTTTCAAGATAATTATTCTTTTGTATTCAAATCTACAATGCTTTAATTGATTCCTGTAATAATTATGCTTGTAAATACATTTGTTGTGTGTTTGGTTTTTTTATTATGCATATGCACACATATTTCTCCATAATGTGAATTCGTAATATGGATATGGGGCAAAATTTTGAGATCCCGTAATCAATTAATGTCGCCTCCATTGGTCACATTGATGGATGTGGAAATTACACATGGTTAATGCAGGATTTATAATGATATCCTCTGTAAGTTTTTCAAAATATTTGGTTGCTTCTTGAGTCAAATAAAATCCCTCCTTTTTCAATAACCTTGTTAGAGGTGTTGATATTTGACCATAATTCTTAATGTACTTGTGGTAATAGCATGAAAATACCCATAATCCTCTAATATTATCAAAGGTTTTGGGAGTTTTCTATGCCATCATAACTTTAATTTTGTTAGGTTCAATTTTTATGCTTCATGAGATACCGTATGACCAAATATTTCACTTCTTGAACCCTAAAGGAAAATAAAATTAAGATCCATTGTTCCCAAGAATTGTAACAATTGGACCCCTAATATAACATCAATACCAAGACCCATTTGGATTGAAATAATTGTTTTATCAACCCAAATGGCACTTCTCCGTTCAAGTGCCGACACTTCATATGTTGGTACACAAAAGGACACTTTTGGATTGAAGGTTGCCTAAACACTATAGATGCGCATGACATGAGATGCATTCATTCTCCAACCAGCTTGCCATTTTACTTTTCTATGTGTGGATTAACATACGTGACTATGTCCATTAAAACTCGCGTACATACATGACTATATTCTTTGACAACCCGCGTACTGTACGCGACTATGCTCATTGCAACCCGCATACAGATCTGTACGCAGGTTTCCTTTAAAGCAACTCGCGTGTCATATGCGGGTTGCCAGTATCAATAGTCGCGTACACATCCATTCAACATTAAAAATAATAAAACATGATTAATGGATATTTGTTGAGCCTTAATCATTAACCAACTCAACTGTCTCAACCTCCTCAACCTTCGAAACTGCTCTATTTCCCAAAGTATAAATAGAGGCCTTGGGGAGGGCATTGGGAGAATGAATCTTGGAGAGCAAAGTTATGCTGGTGGTATATCTTTAGAAGTATTTGGAGCAACAGAAATCAGAGTCCTTTGGTTGCAGAGGAGTCCTTGTCTCAGGCGTTGGGTTGTGGACTTATCTCATTCACTATTGTTAATAAAGAGAATTCTTCTTCCAACTTTGTGTTGGGTCTCTTTCATGTATCATGTTTGATGGATATTTTTGATTAAGCACTTTATATATTGTTCATCTAACCTATCATATATACATGTATAAGATTGGACTTGGAGAATTTTCTCTTTGCAGGTGAAGGAGGTGCATCCCTGAAAGCTTTGGAAAGAAGCAGAGTGGGAGAAGAAAAAGCTTGGATCAACTGTCAATAATCGGGTGAGTCCAACATATCTTCCTATTTCCATTCTGTACTTTAAAGCTGATTGTCTACAAGTTTTAAAAGTAAGTTGGTAACCCCATACCCTAGGTTACAAGGGTGTTTATTCCTGAACAACAAACTGTACTATCTAATAAATACCCCCCCTCGTAAGATTAATACTATGTCACTTCCCTAAACAATTTATGGTACCTTTGTATGCAATCATTACTTGGAACTTTGGTGTTGCATACATAAAGAAATCGAGAAGTTTTGTTAATTTCCAATGAATGAAGTTATGGGTACTACCATAATCAATTAACACTATTACCATTGTATTTTTTTTATATATCCTTCTATCTTGAGTATTTGAGGTGGTAGGGAACCTATTAATATGAACCATATAACATAAAATAAAATAGCTGAAGGGAACTACATTCCAAGAAAAAAGGTGGTGTCATAATTTACCATTTCAAAACTTAAGCACGACGCATTGTGATCATAACATCACAATTTATTATCAATACATGATTCGAACATATCAAACATATCACACAACCCATAGAGCCATTCTTTTATAGTCTCCATATCTAACAAAATTCATTGAAGTTAGGAGGACTTGGTCCACAAATAGGGGTTGTTAGTTCTAACTATTTCCATAAAATATACAATATCCCATAATTTAGTCATGTGTTCTAGTCAAGCTGACATGACCTCGTCGACCATTCAGTTGACTGTTTAGTCTATCCTTCCACTCTCCTAGTCAATCCTCCAATCTATTACTTTGATAGTTGACTTTTTTTATCAACTGATTGTCTCTAGAAGATCTAGAGGTGTGATGAGCCTACATAACCTTATGTTCCAACACCCTCCCATCAACACAATGATCTATAGATTCTGGAGGTGAAATTACATTATCTGAGCACCCCCCACCCATAATTGCAACTTCTTGAAGCCCAATCATAGAATGAAGTTCACAAGCTTAGCTCATGGTAGAGGATTCATAAAGATTTAAAAAATTTGATCTTCCCTCCTACAAAAAACAAGTGAGACAACATTGTTGTGTACCAACTATCTCAAATAATGAAAATGAAGTTCAACATGATTCATTTTTTTGTGAGAAAAAGGACTATCAACAACCTATATTGTACTTTGATTGTGACAATGAATAACAATTGAGGCCTGAATAGGAAAAGTAAGCACTTCTAAAGCTAATGGATCCAAACTGCCTATGTACCTGGATTGACGGTGCCATGATATTCTATTTTTGTTGTCAAAAGAGAGACTACCTTATGTTTATTACACAACATAATAAGGGTCCAGAACTCAATCGAAAAACATATCCAAAAGTGGACTTACGTTCATCAATGTCACCTCCCCATTTGAAATTAGTGAGCCTGACCAGTGGTTATGTACTGCGACAATACTTAATACCATACTAATATGTTCCTTTAATATAGAAAACGATTATTTTTGTAGCTTTCTAATGGATTACTCTAGGATATTGCATGAACATGTAGACCACACTAAAAACAAATGATATATCCAATTGACTATGAGTTAAGTAAATTAGGATACCAACCAATTATCAATAAAGAGTGGAGTCAACTTGTGGAGAGTCACAAGACAATTTTATGCCGAATATATAAGATGCAACACAAGACTTATAGTCATCCATTTTGAATCGTTTCAAAATATCCAACGCATATTTTTGTTGAGAAAAAAAGACATTCTCATCCATTTGCAAAGTTTGAATGATAAAAAATAAATGCAACATACCAAGATCGATCAATTTAAT
Source organism: Pseudotsuga menziesii (assembly GCA_001517045.1). NCBI lineage: Eukaryota > Viridiplantae > Streptophyta > Pinopsida > Pinales > Pinaceae > Pseudotsuga > Pseudotsuga menziesii. The sequence goes on along the minus strand of LPNX010906703.1, from coordinate 82,415 downwards.
GGTATCTACAAGTTGTTTCTTCAAAACCAAAATCAAATTGACATTATTTCTAGTTATTACTAAATCATAAACATACAATGCCATGATCAACGTATGGCCATGAACATGTAATACATAAATACTATGACTAAATTCACAACGTTTGAAGCTAAGATTGATAAAAAAAATTAATCTTCTCATACCAAGCATGAGGTACCTCTTTAAAACCATACAATGACTTCTTTAGTCGACAAACAAGAACACAACCTGTCACAAATATAGGAGGTTGTTCCATATATATTTATTCAAACAAGTCTCCATGAAGAAAGGAACTTTTGACATGAATTTGATGAAGTTCCCATACAAAATGAGCAAATAGGGAGAATCGGTTGAACATAGTTCATATTTTCAATAGGGGTAAATGTTTTAGTGTAGTCGATGCATTATTTTTGAGAGAATCTCTTGACTACTAAATGATCCTTTTGACATTCAACAACACTGTCCTAAGTAAACTTGGTATTATATACCCATCAACACTTCACAACATTCTTTCCTTGCTGTCGATGAACAAGTTCCCAAGTCTGATTCTTATTCAAGGGATCAAATTCAAAAACTATAGAATTTTCCCATTCATGCACTCCCTAAGCATTAACATAAGTGTCAGTATCACATGTTTCAAGAACATGTGCCATCAGTGCAATACTTCCATGTTGTTTCTGACTATGGGTCTTCCAACTAGTACTAGAATATTCAACATCCAGTCCCACAACTTGAATTGTATTAACAACCCACTAAGGTAGAAAAGTTGGTGGTGATTCAGGTTGGTGATTTTTTAGTTGATTGAGTTGGTGTGTCGATGTCCAATCAAGGTAGACCGACTACTAGTTGTCTCAAGAGTATAATTTTTTGGTTCGGTCGAAACTCTAAAGAGGGATACAATCGATTCAGATTCTTCAAGAGTATCAAACAGATCACTGTGAAATTGAATAGAAGAGGAATTCAACAAATTTTTACTTGAAATATTCTTAGCAAAGATCACATTCCTACTCAAAATGATCTATTGTTTGGCAAGGTCAAATAGTCGATAGGATTTTGATTCATTAAAATATCCTGTCATGATGCAAGCATGACTCTTTGCATCCAATTTCATCTGGCAGTTATTATTAATATGTTCCTAAGAAACAAATCCAAATGTTCTCAGGTGTCTAATATAAGGTTTAATTTTATTCCTTTTCTTGACTAGATTCATGTTTGTGACAACTTTAGTTGGAACAAGGTTCAAGAGATAATTTGAATAATAAACAACTTCTAACCAAAATTTAGTTGGAAGGTCTTTGGTTTTTAGTAGGAACCATGCCATTTGTACCAATTCTGACTCTTCCTCTTTGTTACTCCATTCTACCAAGCAGGGATGATTTTAAGAACCCCCCCTAAATTTATATGTATAAAAAATGGGCGAATCTCTCTGATATATAGGAAAATTTGAAGGCGATTTTATCAATAATATAATATGTATATATAAAAAAATTGGCGAATCTTTGATTTTATTATATAATGTTGTAAAATATTGGTGAATATTTTACTAAGTTATAAGATATTGTAAAAACTTGGCGAATCTTTCACTAAGTCATAAGATATTGTAAAATCTTGGCGAATATTTAACTTCATTATAAAAAATTGTAAAATCTGGCGAATATTTCACTGATTTATAAAATATTGTAAAAATAGGGGAACAACAACATTAGTCAAATAACATGAATCACATCATCAACAACAGAACATGTAGACTCATGATTCACAATTGGAAGGTGTTAGTGAAACACAACTGCACTGACTAGATTTTAGGCAAGTGGGGACTCCACTTGTTATGTCGTCCCTTAATGGTACAATGGATATGTGGGGACCTGAATCTTGAAAACTGATAAACTAATAGAAACAAAAATTATACTCGATCTTGGCCTCCATTAGCCAATTCTGGTCATGGAGGCTAATACAATTATGCATTATACTTATGCCAATTGATTATTGCATTAGATGAATGTTGGTTTTGTGCCAATAAGTATCCTACGATCAATGCATAGGAACCTAGTGCATAGACCATTTTTATCTTCGTTGAGCTATGTAGAGCCCATTTATTTTTTTGAATAATGATAAGTATTTACAAAGAAAATATGAAATCAACATAAAATAATTGAGATTCGAAAAAGTGAAGACAATTAATTCATGCAACTAAAAGGTAATAAAAATAACTTTTCTCAAACCTTGAATCAATGGAAATCAACTAAAACCAATCTTGATTCAAGCTACAACAAATGGTTAAATCAAGCATCAAATGAGAACTAGAAGCATTCAAGGGACTAACACAATAATTAACCAAAATACACACAAAATTAAAAAATCGACGAAATGCTTCAAACAAAAGCAATAAACAAACCATAAATATTTGTCAAGATATTTCTGTTAAACACCAACATGGTTTCATGTACTTGAATGAGCCCATTCTTGCTTAGTGAAAGTGTTGTCAAATTAGTTATTTATCCTTTAATTTTAGGCCACTATCTATGTGAAGAGATAGCTCCTAGACCTAGCTTTCTCAAATTCCAACGTCATTTCCTGTCACATAAAAGAAAGAGATAATGTAAGAGATAAATATCAAAACATCAATATTAAAATAAGCTGCATGAAGGTAATGTAGCTCAAATCATCAATGTTTCAACAAAAAAAGTATCCCATTGATTATCCCAAGTTAATCCTCTTACAACAATGTTAATCCTTTCAACATCTGTGCACACAATTCTCATGTTTATAGATTGCCATTGATTATCTGGATTGCGATTGCTAAAATAAAATTAAATTCCATATAAAATAAATATTTACATAGATGACTTACTCTTCCATCAGATTAAAACAAGCCAATAGATTATATTTCCACTGTTATTCAACTCAAAGACTTCATATAGAAAATCACTATGTTTGTTATTTAATTTTCTAAGCCTGTTATACAATGTAGAGATTGATTTTATCGAGAGAAATTGTCTCTGTTTTTCTCCAAGGAATTGATCATTTCGACCCCTCTTCCACTTGAATCTCTGTCTTCAACTTCTGCGAGCTAACCCTGGCTCTATTGAGCTACCAAAAAGATAATTAACTTAAAGGTAATTAGCTAAACTAAATACAACTCAAATTCTGCTTCTTTGATCCTATAAAGAAGGATAATCCTATAAAGAAGTAACATAATCCATGATTAACTCAACTAACTTGTGACTCACTTGAAAAATCACTAACTAAATGCTACAATTCTGGAAATGCTCAACTAACCCTATCAATTACATTGGGAAAAGGCTATAGTATCCTTATCCTATTTATTCAACCTCTCAACAAAATAAATCAAATTAGAAACATGTGAGACCTTAGGTATTCTTAAGTTCCCTTGACCTAGAAAAGTCATAAATGACTTTACTCAAATAGTATATTCCCCTGCATCAAACTGACTTGGCTCTTGGAGATGGCTTTGGTATTTTCTTCCCTTTTTCTTGTGAGCTCCATGCTTGGGTTTGATACTGCCATTGTTTTGGCACAAACATACCTTTTCAATCATAAAAGGGAATTTCTTATCAAATCCCCATGCCACCTTCCCCTCCACTTTCTTACTCTACTTGAGAAATTTTGCCTCCTAAACATAGGGTTTCATCCTATTACCCCCGTATTTGCATAGGGTGTTCACCTTATATTTTCAGAGGAATTCCATGCTGATAATTGATTCTTAGATCTCCCGGAAATGGAAAAGGGGCAGATCTTCACTTCTGGCAACATTGGGTCAACTTCAAACCCTAGAAAGAAATTCTGTTTTAGTTTTGGAAGCCATGACAGTGACAAAAGTCATCAAACAGTATAAACAGAAGTGAAAAGTGAAAATCTGGGTAGTTCCTCTGGGTTGAATCGGCCTCATGGGCAGTTATGGGTATGACCCACCTAACAACCTTAAACAATGATCTTAGGAAATTTTTAGGGTCGTTTTGCGGCTACTGTTGCAAGGACAACCACCCAGGAATATTATTTGCTACTGGTCTCCATCAAGAGACTGCCAAAAATCACCTAAATCTCGCTCAGACTTGGTTTATAGGGTCTGAAATTAACTTAGGTCTTTTTTTAGGTTTGTTTGCACCCCTTTTGTGGAGAAAAAAAGCCTGGAATTCATAATAATGTTGTAAATTGTTGATTGGGAGGTTAGAATAACCATTATTTGCACCCAAAATGAAGGTTTGAGCCTTTGAGGATGTTGGAGTGCCCAATTATGCTCTTTATGTCCATATCCATGCCCATAATTGTTTCTTATTGCCATTTTAACCCTCAAATTCAACTCGACATTCCTCCAAGCCTGTTTTTTGCCATTGTTCACTTTTCATAAGGTTGTTCATAACCAAAATTGTCTTTTAACCCTCCAACTCGGTCTATATTTGATAAAGAACGACAAAAAAAACAAGCATACTCCACCCTCCACGAAGTCAAGATCTTCTTTAAAAAAATGGGGAAAAATCTGCAATAACTCAGGATAAATCGAGAAAAAAATGGGTGAAAAGATCGACCTTTTTTTTCTCAAAAAAATTGTCAATATGAAAATCGTGAGATTTCTCAGAACATCAATAATTTATGAACGATGTTTACAACATTGATCTCAACTATGCATATCCATCACAGGCCATCTCTCATGCTTACAATATATCTTGGACTATCCAAGGGCCAGTCTTACACTATGTACCCCAAATCTTAGGAGCATCCCCAAACATGGTGTAAACACTTTCAAAGTAACCCAAAAGTTTAACACATAAGGTTATAGACCATCTTAAAGCTTACAAGTTAAAGTTTAACACATGAGTTTATAGACCATCTTAGAGCTTACAAGTTAGAAGAAGGGTTATTTGGAAGTGCTTTAGCCAAAGAAGACACGACCAATACTACTTCATATAACTAGTAGGATTTTTGTTGTGTAGAACCCACCAAATTGAAACATTTTTCCATTCATATCTTGAGCCAAGGATAAATTGCTTCCGCATGTGAAAGGAATTGGGGAAGCTTTAACCATTTTACAGTCCAATAAAAGAAACATGTTATTCTTTGGATATTTGAGAGATCTTGTTTATGCATATAGTAATTTGCACTTGGATTTAAGCATCATGGCCAAAGATTCAACGAATTCATCTTCTCCATGGTTCAAGCCTGCTCCAATCATAGCAGAAAATTATGATGATCTTGGCAATGGTCACAACAATGAATCTAATATTACTAGTGATGAATTTGATCATGATGATTATAGTGCATTTACTACCCCATGTACTCTTGATAATTTCAAGCTTTATGATGTGACAAGTAGGCCACATGAACACCAAGAGTAAAAATCTGTTCCTGATTTAATATTTTTGAAAACTAACACTAAAAGAAGGGGATGGCTAATGAAATAAAACATCATAGATTCATCTTAACTTCGTATCTACCAAGCCTTCAAAGTGATCAAATCCCTTGAGGTACAAGCATTTTTTAGAGTACAATGGATTTGATCCCTTTTAGCATTTGATAGATCTGGAGTTAAGATGGATCTATACTGGTTGTCCTTGAAATTGATTTAACAAAATGATCAAACTTGTATAATTTAGAAAGAAAATCAAGATACCAAACTTTCAAATGAAGGCTAACACTAGGATGTCACAATGACCTATTTGGATAAAACATTAAAAAAACTTCAGATGCACAATGGTCTATTTCAGATAAAAAATTCAAGCAAGATCTAGATGTCATTCCTAAATTCTTGGTGGTACTTGTACAATCAAATGAATTGTTTGCTAATTATTAGGAAATGGAGTCATCACATTTAGTGTAAGCACTGAAGTAATGATAAGAGCATCATTAGGAGATTGCCTCTACTCGCTACTAATCTAGACACTAATCTACACTCGAAATCCCCAGATAGAATCAGTTGCATGTACATGGCAACATCAATAGCAAGTGTCAAATCAGAACCCACCTGTTGTTAGTTATATAAAAATCAGAGCATGACAAAACTATGAAGTTGATTCAAAATTTTAGGATTCTAAACAAAGGATTTTTTATGAAGATCGACTCTTGAATGCAATCTACGCCTATCTCTAAATCTGATTTTCACCATCTGAAATGAATTTACAAAAATATTTCCAACTACATTGAGGAAAACTGGTCACTCTAAATCAATGATGATGAGACCCCTGTAAGCGAATTGAATTTACAAAATACAGAAATAAAGGCATCATTCTACTTCTCAATTAAATGAAAGGACCTGAAAAACAAGAAGTTAGTAAAACCTACAGAACAACAAAATCTAGGCATAATGTGAAACTCTCCAAAGGTCTGTAGTATAGTAAATAATAATGTTCCCCAACAAATCAGAACTACAGTAACAAAATCTCACTTAATGGGAGCAACATTGGAGCTGACCATTATCTTGTAGGTGTACATGCATGGGATACTGATGCCAAACAAATTAAGGTTTCTGGTTGGCTACAAACAACTAATGGTCCTCTAGGTGTTATGGAATTCCTAAGCTAAGTCTAACTATATATTCTATTTTTTTTACAAAAGCACTGAACAGAGAGGATATAAATGTTTATATTAGAAGGAATGGCATGCCATATCATAAGTTTAGACCATGATGAAGGATAATGCTCTGGGAATGTTAATTGCCTTAGTGAAACTCTGCAATACCGCAACAACTTTCCACACTGATAGAATTTGTTTCCATACAGCTTACATCAAAACCTAGTGTAAATAGCTAAAGATGGAGGTTGGGAAGTCGACTATAAAGAAATATTTAAACATTGAAATACAACTAAAATTGATTCATTCACTTAGAATTGACTCAAATATTGGATCTCTTACACAAGTTTCTTTATAAGTTTCCCAAAACAATATCGACTTTGCCACCTTCCCTTCTTTCTTAAACACAAGTAAATAAATTAACCAATATGATGGAAACCTCTACTGGTATAAAATTGGATGCATTCAACACATTGAATAGGCTCACAAAATCCCAGCGTCCTATGCAAATACTGTACATGCCTTTTTCTTTTCAGAAATACCAACTACTAAATTTTGAATTTTTTCCTGCTTGTAAGTTCGACTGACTAAACTTGAGGAAATCTGATTACCTAATCTCATAATTCCACAAAACAAAAACCAAAATTGATCCTTTAACTACCTGCAAATGATTTCTTTTGTTTGGATGATGTTTGATACCAATTCAAATCCACACAAAAGAAATACATCTCAGTGCAAAGACACCAGGTTTGTTTTCAGCTATAAAATAACGTTTACTTGCAACTACAGGACCACTTGACATGGTAGCTTCTTTTGTAATCAGGTTAATTCCATGAACCTAGACTTCTGCATTGGCATCATTTCTTGCTTCAAAGTGAACTTCTCTTTTCTTCATAGTGACAATTCTAAATGTCCCTGGTATATTGGCATCACGTTTCCCATGATTTCTCTCAAATGTAGGACTTAGTCTCAACACAACTTCATTAATGTAAACATTTCTTCTCTATGACTTCCCCCATGTTAGCACACCATATTTAAGCATAATGACCATCTTCATATGTGGAGCACCTATACCCTGTGTTGTATGTTTGTATATTTTATCACTAGCAAGAACCAACTTCCTTGCAGGATGGTCTAATATAACACTTGCTGCAATTTTTGATAAACTATTTCTCCTGGAAAGCAACAATGTTGTTACGCCTTTCTTGTTTACGAGACTACAGTTAGCTCCACCTAGAAGCAAAGCTTTGCAAGCATCTGCTAAACATGGGGATGGTTAAGCAGAACGGTTAATATGGAAAACATCATGAAGGATCAGAATGCACCGACATGTTCAAGAAAAGCAGAAGATAGTCCTTATTTCCCAGAGTATCCTGCATTTCAAAATATGTTTTCATAAATTAGGTACAAGGAGAGAAAGACCCTGTTTGAAAGCGAGACCAACAGTTAGATATTGAGAATAGTGACAGGATTCAAGACCTTTTAGACACTACACCATCCTAAGCAGTTTGGAAGGAAGATTCCCAAAATTTTTACTTCAGAATGTTCTAAGAAATGTGAACCCTTATGAGAAATCCGTATATGGGGAACACCAATTTTTTGGTGAATAAATACTAAATAGTAAGCACAATAAGCTAGGGAGCTCAGATAGCATGGAATATGACCCTAATAGAATTTTAAGATTGGAAATTTTAGAAAAGGAAAGCCAAGATAGAACAATAAATTACTTTCTTCTTCACATGGTTGGTTTTAAAAATTTAGTATTCAATGTTCACAAATATAATGGAATCGAGCCTGTAAAACAAGAAGAAATGAAAAAATTTACTAAATGTCTTCAATATATCAGAACGGGTTCATAAAACGAAGGAAATACATAACAATTTAATATAGAGGTACAAAATTAAAGAAGAAACCTGGTGGTATTAGAAGAATTGGAAGTTACATCATATTTGGAATGGCCATAGAATTCATGGGTTTTTAGGATCCGCACAGCTTAAGCAACTCAAACAAGTTTTCAACATGGTATATATTTCAAATTTCAGCTAATAATCTGCAGAGCTCAGGCATCACACCACATGACTAGCATGAATCTTTTAAGTTTCAATTTTCAAAAAATAGGAAGGAACAAGGGGTGAGGCAGAAGTTAAGCGAAACAAAGAAGATTCCAATAGACAAAATCCCCAAGAAAAAATGTTGTGCTAGGATTGGATGCAGGTCTTACAGAATAGATTTTCTAACATGTATGAATGTACTTGAGAGCTCTAAGAAGCTGATACAGAAAGAACTAATAGTGTTCAGCCGTGAGATCATCATTTGCTTTAATAACTTGGTGAAGGTCAGACTCCATCAACTCAAATACAACATATATATCTTTGAATTACCCTCAAGATGGAGGAAGCATAATTTGCTTAATATCAACAATATCTGGATGGAAAAGCAACCTAAGGAGCTTGATTTCTCTCAAAATGCAAGTGGCATCAGGTACATGAGTGTTAATTGCAGAACTTACTACGCCATAGCTTCCCTTGCCAACAAACTCCTTTATTTGGTATCGATTTTCCTCACCATATTTAGTGAAGAATTCTATATCCAGTGAGCTCTGTATTATCACAAGAATGCCATTAGTATCAGGATTCAGAGCAATTGTACTTTGCAGAAGACCAAGATAATTTCCCAATGAAAAATCTGAACAATTTTCAACATGATATGATCAGTATCAGCTGATAATATTTGATTCAGTTTTACAAGCCAAGATTTATCTATAATGAAAGGGGCCATTCATGCTCTTGCTTGCAAACAATTTACATGTTTAATCTGAGGCCCATCATTGTGTATCATAAGAGGAAATATAGCCTGAATGTTTGAAAACCTAGATTTAACAGCAAGTTTGCTGCATTGGGACTGTGGATACACAATGTCACATACCCCAATTTTGTAAAATAATGTTAATTGTTTTTAATTTGATTTCTTAAGACATTATGTTAAATTTAATGCAAAGTAGGAACTGATGACTCAGCAGAGTCAAAAGAAGTGGAATGTAATTCTGAATATTTTATTTTTAATAAATAAAAAGTGGAGACAACAGCTTGGGAGAGCTGTTAATAAGAGTGTTACTGGTAAAACTGGTGGAAGGAACTAGGTGGAGAGAAAAACACAAGTGGAAGCATCCTCAAACACTTCCTATGTTGTAGGTGAAAACTTCCCTACATTTGGGGTCATGATCCCCCAAGAAAGTGGGATCAGAGCAGGTGGCTCAATAAATGACAACTAACCCAAAAAGACCTAGGCAATCTTTTAAAAGTACCCAATGTAGAGAGCTGAGGCTGCTCACATATTTTCCAGGAGAAGAATAATTCAGGAGGAATGCACTTCAAGGAATTCATTGGGGAAAAGGGAAAACTGTAAGGAAGGTGTTTTGAGAGATAGTCTGCAGTAACTTGGTCTGATACAACTTGTTAGCTGAGAGAATTTACTGATAAGTTCAGGATTGGTATTAATTCTCAAGACTGGTACTTGATTATTGCTGCACCTAGTTCCAGCCAGGGAGACCAGAGCAAGCTCCGGGGTCCTGAGGAGTCACTTTTTGAGTTCCCTCCAGGAGTTAGTAGGGAGGAACGACCTCCCATTGCTGTTGTCGTCCAAGCTCAAGAACAGGTTCTGTTATTTACTAATTTTTGTGTATTATATGTGTATGTTTGAATGATGCATTGTAGCTTATGACGTAAAGATTTAGATGGCTTAGTAATGAAGTTTTTATTAGTTTGTTTAGTAATAGAATCATTTTAATGAGAAATAAAACCCTACCTGTGTTTTTCCTCATCTGGAGTGAACCAGACCGTACTCCAGCACAGGTGGTGAAATTATAAATAAAGATAGTATGATGGAAAGGTAGAATAAAATGTTAGTGGAATTATAGAATATTTCCTTTTATTTTATTATCAAAAGAAATATCTTTTATACCAGGAGTAGTGTTAAACCTGGACTGAGACTGTTAGTTTCTTAGAAACAGAGAAAGAAGCTATATTATTTACTGATAGTAGTATGTAGATAAAACAGTTCTTGATATAGTATTTACCTTCAGAAATCTTATTGCTTATTTAAATTCAAGAAAAGAGTATAATAGTTAAACTAGAGCAGGGTTAAGCTAAATAGAAATGCTTTACAACTCTACAGTTTACTTCTTTTCAGTTTAGGCTAATTAACTACTGCTTGTATAATAATCAAAATTGAAAGGAAGAATAGCTAGAATTCTGATTTATTTCTACAGATAATCTAGATGATTTCAGAATTTATTTATGGATAGTAATGTAAGGTATTCATTTATTCTGTTCTATCTAGCTAAGCATAAACAAAAATCTACAACTACCAACCTATACTTTTTAAGATGTCAACAAATGCAGAACTTAGTCAGTTCTTATTCTTTTATTTTATAAATATTAACATTATAACATGAACAAGACAATATAGAATACAGAGAGTACTTCTATAAACTATTTTAGTGCAGTAAGTTTATGAACACAATAATAAAATACTACTATTATTCTATGATTATAAATAAAAAAAAGAACAAAGCTATTAAAAATATAATTTTAAGAACAATATTAATATGTAAATAAGTAATGTTCTTATCACATTATAGTAAACATAAACAAATATAATGTCGGTACTCAAAAGCTGTATCTGACAGATACAAAGTACTTCAGTAAAAATATGGATATCTTATATTTTCAAAGGTTAAAAAAAAATATAATAACATTTACAAATTCTATTATAAATTCTTTTATAATGAAGTGATTTAATATAAAACAATGTACATAAACCCTAGTAGTAAATAATTTAAATAATCTACAGAGTGTAATTCAGATATATTAGATTACCAAAATCTAAGGAATAGAACTTATATATGCTCATTATGCCGAGCTTAAATAATATATTTATAACACAAGTAAAACAAATAAATTTCAGTACTGTACTGTAAACAAAAGATATTTTCAAAAAAGACTGTATAGACAGCTTTACATCTTCAAGTTAGGGTAAAACCCTACTAGAATCAAAGTATACAATGGAGTTAATAAAAGGAAAGAATCTAACTCCTTTATGACTCTCGGCCTTAAACAAAATCCATAGAGTAAGGGTTTTACAGCCTGTACATCATTTACACATATATTTACACAGTAATCAAAATAAAACCAAAAATTACAGTCTCGACCTAAGCTGGAGGTCCCATATCAAGCGAAGGGATTAACTTCTTAAACAACAGTGAGCGGGTCAATCTAATTGAACCAAAAACCGCAAGGGTTACAGGCCACGAAGACCAACCCACAACTGTCCCATAAGGGACCCAACAAAGAGGATTTTCCATGGATATCCAAGGCTTACCATTAACCAGCAAGTCGCCACTGTCTCGCACCAGCCACGCAGATGGAGACAAGTCAACACCTGCAAATAAGAAGCATGATAGTGTTAAAAACCAGTAAACAAAATAATATTTGTATATTAAATTAAAAACTATGAAGTAAGGAATGGTTAATAGCCTTCTTACCTAAAATTTTATTGATGCGCAACCACCAAGGAGCAGAAAAACAACCACCAGCGCGAGGAGAAGGAAACCCTTCATTCACTGCCAGAAAGAAGGAGTTACAACCCAACAAACAACCTACAGTAATGAAGAGAAGGAACAACATTCTAGCAAGTAAATATGTTGGGATTGTCGCTTTACTTCCAGCCAAAACAAAACACAGTTCACTACAGAAAACCCTATGCCCCAACAACTCTAAATTGAAGGACTACAACTCTTAGTGCCATGCCGAGGAGTAAGGAACTCCTTACAGTCGAAAGGTTCGGATAAAACTAGCTACGGTGGTGAAACCCTAATGGAGGAACAGCTGGCCTACGTCCAAGCAGCAGGAATTTTGGTGATAGTACTCTCTACTGTGCATTCGGGATGAGCTCACGAGGTGAAGAATAAGCAGGAAGACTACCAGCAGCAGGATACAAGTGACAGTGCAGAAGAGAAGGTCGCAACAGAGCGACAGGAGCCCGAAGGCGATGGAGAGAATGACGAGCTAGGATTTGCTGCTGTCCATTTAACTACGAAATACATGGATACGATGATGCCATGTTACCAAGTAAATAATTTACATGCTGTGGGTAGAATCGTATAGTTCGGTGAATGTTCCACCAAGGGAATGATTTCCAATCATTTGGTAAATCAAAGGTTCCACTTTAGTCCTTGTTGCAAAGTCAGCCCATTATACATGCTGCATGGAAAACATAAGATCTTATTACTATATAAACTATGTACAAAGCTTATCAATGGCGTGGAGAACTTACGACCCAATAATATACATTATGGTATACCATCGTTTACACAACATAATTCAAGGTTTAACCTTATGTTCATCATGGGTGTAGTCAACACTACGACCTAGTATATTATAACATGATTCCTCTTCACTTAACAATCAATTGATCAAAAGAATTACCCTTATATTATAATAAGAGAGTTCTAGAAGTAAAGTATGGCAAACACTATTCTAGTAAACAATTATTTGTGTAATCAAAAGAATATAATCTAGCAAGAGTAATAAGTTTATGGCCTAGCATATTATACAAGCTTGGGATGTATGAAATAAAAGATTATAAGACTTTAAAGGTTAACCATCAACTTTTAGTGGGCGCATCTTTACCATGACCCTTTTATTATTTCAAACTTGGCTATGTATTAGAATAATTATAACTCTAACCAAGTTTTGCTAGTTGAAGTTATAAAAGAAATATATAAAACAAACTTGGGGTAATTATCCTTCTTACTAATATTAACCTCTTTTACCTTGAATGTTTAAAACTAGTAAAGTTTGTATTGAGCATAGTAGGTCTGAAAATTTAAGGAGCTTAGCATTGAAATTTAATGATGCATTTATCAGAAATAGATAATTTTATTTTCCAAACAAAAGAATACACAGGGAAATTCATATTATCAATTTTAAACTCTTTTCAAAAGCAGCATGTAATGAAGTTGTAATCTCTCAACCCCAAGCGTAGAAAGAGGGTTCAGAGATCCATAAACTTCGTATCAAGATACATTATAATTTTATCCCAAGAAATAACCAAATCCCTTGTGATGTGAATGTTTTTGTGCACAACTTCAATTAGACCTTTGACATAGAACTCTGTCATTCTTAAAACTGCTTACAAAGAAGGGTTTAAGGCATTTTTACACTTGATGACTATGGTAGACTTTAAAAAGTTCAGAACGCTTTAAGAACTATAAATTCACATATACTAAAAGGAAAGCAGCTGTTGCCATTATTCATAGAACTAAATCTCTTTTCCTTAGCGTCTTAAAAAGAAGGACAGTTTACTGATTTTACCTCGATAAGCTTTGGAAATTTACTAGCTTTTATATTCTCTACTGAGTTATTATTGTGCAACAAAATTATATTAGAATGCGTTATAATTAACGACAAGAAGCACCCGAACTTCTTACCTATAAGTCTGTAAGCACATGAAAACTTCTGCATTAGCTCGAAAGCTAAGTAAACCCAGAATTTCATGACAGTTCCACCTTGTGGTCGCAAAGAGAAAACAAGTCAGTAAACTGAAAAGAAACCGTTCTATAAAGATACACATAATCAAATAGATAATTCAGATAATGAATTCAGTAAGATATAACTAATTAAACAATTAATGACTGCATTTATGATATTTAGTGTATTTTTTAAAAAATTTAAATTTTTCGGAAAATTTGGGGTTTTGACACACAAGGCAGACATCTTTCTTGCACAAAATTTAGAGCTAATATGATATTAGTCATGTCTGTAGATGCGCTGGAGATGTTATTGGAATGTGAATATTTCAGGCTCAAAATTCAATGGGTGTAAACTTGTAAAGTTGTGAACACAAAAATTATTGAGCAACGACTACAGATGGATGACAAAATTTTAGGTCAAAAAGATCATAATGGGAAATGAAAACAAACATGCCTAAATAAATGTAAAATATGATTATTGTGCCTTGCTACATAAATAAACAAGCATATGGTGATATAGCACCCCTCTGACAGAAACATGCAATTCATTTTGGCAATAAAGATCTGAAATTTCAACTGGGAAAAGTTGCCAGATTGAATAAATAGTTTTTCCTAATGCCCTAACAATACTGAAGAGCTACAGGTAAAACATATAATGTTTACACTCTCTTCTAGTTGTTGATTGGCTAGAGTATCATATTTGTCCTTTGGTACCTTGGCAATATAACCATAGTCACTGCCATACCTTGGATACAAGTGCAATAACATTTGAATAAGTATATTCTAAGAGGGGGTCATACCGCTTTGATTATTACACTCTTGCAACATTTCTCCATTGTTTTATCTTGCAAGGTTGTTGGAAAACTACCAATCTGAGTTATTGCAAGTATATTGTGACCCTATTGATGAAAATATAATCATTGTGATATATATACTTCCTAAGACAAATATAAGTATATCCATCTTATTACTTGCCACTTGGTCACTAATCAATCTAGCGTACTTAGCGTACTTGTTGATCACTGTTGTCATCACCATATATATTGTTGATGTATTTGTAACTTTGGAATGTATTCATCTATGTATCTTATGTATTGTAACCTGATGTTTATTCCGGGATGTATCTATTATGTATTTGAGTCATGTTGTCATGCCCCGATGTTCCGATCGGGAGGATCAATAATGTAAACAAGTCATGTCAAGTCATAGTGGGTAACCCTCCGATTGTCTTAGTGTTAAAGTCCCCGCAGTTCTAGGGCACTAGGGTTATTAGACTCTCCTAGTAGAGGTCAGACCCAGTAGGGTTTTAGTCATGGCAGGATTAGTATAAATAGAGAACTGGAGTCTCTATTTATCACACAAGTCATACACACTCAAGTGTAGCGCATAGTTGAGGAAGGAGAAGACACTAGGGAAAGACAAGAAGAAGATTATTGCTGTTGGGAGATCACTTACTGTTTTGGTGCTGATTCTATCTCTGAGGAAGTTGCAGGTTTTTCTCCTTTATGGTTTCCCCGAGGAAAAACACTGTGTTCATTGTCTCTTGTGTTTGATTGTTGTACTTGTTATTCTCTCAGTTAAAGATCCTAATAATGCTAGCTTAATGTTGAAAAACTAACATGGTATCAGAGCTAACCTGAGAAGAAGACACTGTGCAGCTGCGGGAACTATGGATTCCTAGTTTGTGGATCTTCCTCCACATATTTTCAGCAAAATTAAGGTGGAATAACTCTCCTCCTTAGGGCACATATTTCTATCGAAGCAGAATCCAATTCTGAGGTTTTTTAGTTTTGGACCTGTCAGTGCTGTTGGAAATTAGGGCTTTTCATAGGAGAGGAATTTTTCAGTGAGCCCAGGCCTGGATTGATCTCCTCCCCAAAATCGAAGTTAGGGAGAAATTTCAAGGCATTTGGGTGGATAGAACTCCAAAAAAGTAAAACCCTAATTTTCTCCTGAACCAGCTCAAGTCTCAGATCTGACATTTTGACCTGGTAAGATCTAAGATCTCTTGTATTTCCATTTGAGATTCTCATTTTAAAGATGTCTCATCATACCAAGCTTGATGAAAATCTTGAGGGAGCTGATAACTTCTGATCTTGGAAGTATAGGATCTCCCTGGTCCTGGAAGAGAATGAATTAGACTCTTACATTCATGAGCAGGTTCCAGTTCCAGAGGGAGATGAGGTAAAGGCCTTACATAAGAAGAAGATGGTTATGGCAAAGTGTTACGGAGAGAAATTCCTATGGCTTGGGGTACCACAACAGACAGCTAGACTCCAGAAATCAATCTTTCCCAATATGCAATAGAAATAAAAACATCTAACACTAAAGGATCGAACCTCGTACCTTATTCCGGACGGTTGAAGTAGATCCCCGTTGAGCTTTCCAATCTTCAGCTTGAATTGTTATAGCACGTCCTCAACAACAAGTAAACAATACAAGCATACTATACTTCATGGTGTTAGATCTATTCTAGCATATATAATCAATAATGTATAAGCATTTGACATATTCCAATGGATACAATATTCATTCAAATACACATTACTGGACAGGAAAAGATATTTCTATTAATATGAATCAAAGATTACAAGTGACAACCTATGACGGCACGTCTGTGAACTGGAGAAACTGAATCCCCCACTTGGGCCTCCACCACCTCAATCCTCTATCACTCCGATAGCAAGCTTACTAGAAAAAGGCAAGCTTGGGAAGAACACAACAGTGCTCCAAAGGACAAAGGGATGCAGACTCAAGCATAAGTTCTGGCAACAATGGACTATAGTTTCGATACTCTCAATTCTCTCTTATGCTTTCAATGTCTCAAGGGTTCCTTATATAGCTTTTCAAAGTGATACTGAAAGGTCGAATCCGTGCGATCTCAAGGAATATGGAAGGCCAGGAGTCATATGAGTCGGATCCAAGTCAAGAAACGCTCCAAAGGATTTTGGATTATGTACACATCCCGGTGTATGCGACTATAGAGGGAATATCTGCGTATGTACACGGTTATCGGGGAAAAGGCCACGTATATCATTTTTCTAATGTTTTTAGGGATGGTCAATGATACATCAAAAGACAAAAAGTGGTCCATAGGGGTTAATGAGTCTGCAGCAGGACAGGGGAAGGCCATACAATGTGTGATTCACCTAGTGTGGTGAAATCCGCTATAACACAAAGAGGATCATTTTTTATTCTATCAAGGATCACCTTATCCCACAGGTGTCCTCTCTCAAGACACCTAAAGCCATGTTTGATGCCCTAACCAAATTGTTTGAAGGAAAGAACATAAAATGGAAGATGACTCTGAGGAATCAACTGAAGAATGTGAAGATTCAAAATGTAGAGACCATCCAGTCTTACTTCATAAGGGTTTCTCAGATCAAGGAACAATTAGAAGCTGTAGATGAAGAAGTGGAGAATGCAGAGATTGTGATGACAACACTGAATGGCCTTCCTAGGTCATGGGATGCTTTCATCCAAGGAATCTGTGCTAGAAATAAGTTAGTCAAATTCAACAGTCTATGGGAAGAATGTTCTCAAGAAGAAGCATGGATAGGAGTTCGAGAAGACAAGATGGGAAGTGAATACCAAGCCCTCACAGCCCACTCCAAGAAAAGTAGAAGAAGACCTCATTACTCCAAAGGTAAGGATTCTCATCTCAGAGAGAACAGTAGAAGAGACATATCAAAATTGAGATGTTATACATGTGATGAAAGAGGACACTTTGCAAAAGACTGCCCTAAGAACAAGGGCCACTCTCATAAGAAGAAGAAGGGGAACAAAAGAAGACATCATGCTCATGCTGCAGAGGATGATGAACCATCCAATAAGAGATCCAGATACGAAAGTGAAGATTCTTCAAGCGAGGATGAATATTTTCTGATCTCCACTCTCACAGGTAAAATTTCTCATGGAAGTGATGATTGGATTATAGACAGTGGGGATTCCAAACACACGACTGGATTCAAGGAAGCCTTTGTGAGACTGTCAGAACATGAATCACCTCACAAGGTGAAGCTAGGAGATGACTACCAATATCCAATAAAAGGTAGTGGGGAATATTCATATAAACTAGACTCTGGTAAGTCTCTAACAATGAAAGAAGTATCGTTTGTGCTAGGACTCAAGAAGAAACTTCTCTCCATATCAGCATTGGATGCAAAAGGGATGAGGGTTGCATTCATAGATGGCCAAGTCATCATGTGGCCAAGAGGTAAGACTATCAATGATGCAGTAGTGATTGGAGAACAAGAAGCAGGGTTGTACAAATTGAAGGGCAATCCAAAACAAGCCTTGGTCCATGACATAATAGAGCCAAATGAACTTTGGCATAGAAGGCTTGCACATGTGCATTACAGAGCACTACCTATTGCAAGCAAAGCTATTGAAGGTCTTCCAGAATTCCAAGCAAAACATGATGGTGTTTACAAAGGATGTGCGAAAGGGAAGAATACAAAGAAGACATTTCCTAGCAGCGAAATCAAAGGCAAAGGTATACTAGAAATAATCCACTCCGATGTATGCGGTCCTATGTCATCAAACTCACTAAGTGGGTATGCATACTATGTTTCTTTTATTGATGATTTTTCTAGAAAGAAATGGGTTTACTTCATGAAGAACAAAGACGAAGTATTCAGTAAGTTCAAGGAATTCAAAGCCTTGATCGAGAACCATATTGAAAAGAAGATCAAAACCATTTGATCAGATAATGGCAGAGAATTCACTTCGAATGAATTCAAAGAGATATGAAAAGAATCAGGGATTAAGAGGGAGTTTTCCACTCCTTATAATCCACAACAGAATGGGATTATGGAACGGAAGAATAGAACCATCATGGAAGCTGCAAGAGCAATGCTTCATGATCAAGATCTTCCTATGCATCTTTGGGCTCAAGCTTCCAGAACAACGGTGTATGTACAAAACCGTACTCCACATAGAGTACTTGAGAACAAGACTCATGAAGAAGTCTTCTCCAGCAAGAAACCAGAAGTTAGCCATCTCAGAATATTCGGATGTCCTATGTACATACACATTCCAAAAGAGAAGAGAACAAAATTAGATCCTTCAGGAAAGAAGGGAATATTTGTGGGATACTCTGAAAGCTCGAAGGCTTATAAAATCTATTTCCCAGGATACAAGAAGGTTGACATTAGCAGGGATGTTACATTTGATGAAGACACAACTTACAACAAATCCAGAAAGAGACCTGTTGAAGAACCTGAAGAAGCAGAAGCAGAAGTACCCAGAATTCATGACACAACCATGAATGAAGAAGATCAAGAAGAAGGTCGAGATTTCAAGGAACCACAAAGACCTGTAGATCCACCTCTAGAGAAGAATCCTCATAAGAGGAAACCTGCTTGGGTACATGAACTTATCCAAGGTGCAGAAAGATATGGGGCTCCAGAAGAGAATCACAGAGAAAGAAAGAAGACCAAATCCTGCTTCGGGTATGTAGCTTTACTATGTGATTTCATTGATAAAGAACCTTCCAGTTATGAAGAAGCAGCTGAACGAAAAGAATGGAAGGATGCTATGATTGAAGAATATCAATCGATCATGAAGAATGATGTTTGGGATGTTGTCCCAAGACTAGAAGGGAAATAAGTTGTAACCTCCAAATGGATCTACAAGATCAAGCATGCTGCAGACGGTAGCATTGAAAAGTATAAGGCAAGATTTGTAGCTTGAGGTTTCTCTTAGAAAGAAGGAATAGACTATGAAGAAACCTTTGCACTTGTAGCTAGATACACTTCCATCAGATTAGTACTTGCTTTGGCTGTAGTGATGAAATGGAAGATACACCAAATGGATGTCAAGACTGCTTTCTTGAATGGTGTAGTGGAAGAGGAAGTGTATGTAGAACAGCCACTCGGTTTTGAGACACATAACAGAGAGTCTCATGTATGCAGATTGAAGAAAGCCCTGTACGGTTTGAAACAGGCACCTAGGACCTAGTATGGCAGAATTGATAGCTTTCTATCCAGTTTGGGCTTTACCAAGAGTAAAGCAGATTCAAAACTTTACTATAAGGTTGAGGATGGCAACCCAGTGATGCTTCTACTATATGTAGATGATCTATTTGTGACATGTACGAATGGGTTGATTTCTGATATGAAGAGAAAGCTTGCTGCTGAGTTCGAAATGAAGGACTTGGGGATGATGCATTACTTTCTAGGAATGGAGGTGTGGCAAAGTACAAATGGAATATTCCTTGGACAAGGGAAGTATGCAGTAGAGATCCTGAAGAGGTTTGGGATGATGGACTGCAAGGCTATGACCACACCTATGGCATCGAACCTGAAGCTATTGAGTGATGCTTCATCAGAGTCAGTTGATGCTACGATGTATCGTCAGATGATTGGGTCATTGATGTACCTGACGAACATGAGACCAGACATTTGCTTTGCTGTGAACACCTTGAGCCAGTTCTTGACAGATCTGAGAAGTGTTCACTTGATTGCTGCAAATCGTATTCTGAGCTACTTGAAGGGTACAGTTGATTATCAGCTCAAGTACGATGCGAATCAAAACATTAACCTAGAAGGTTATGTTGATTTAGATTGGGCAGGCAGTGCCATCGACAGGAAGAGTACTTCAGGATGTTGCTTCAGTATGGGATCAGGTGTGCTCTCTTGGTTTAGTAGGAAGCAATCCTGTGTGGCACTGAGTACAGCTGAAGCAGAGTATGTCGCAGCTTGTTAAACTAGTTGTGAGGCAGTATGGCTGCAGAAGCTACTATCTGATATATTTGATCTCCAGTTGGATGCTACTTGTTTACATTGTGACAACCATAGTTGCGTGAAGTTGTCAGAGAATCCAGTGTTCCATGACAAGTCGAAGCATATCGAGATCAAGTATCACTATATCAGGGATATGGTGCAGAAGGGAGCAGTGAAGCTCCAGTATGTTATGACAGAGGAACATATAACTGATGTATTGACGAAGACATTGGCAAGGATGAAGTTCGAGTACTTCAGGGAGAAGCCTGGTGTTCTCCAAATCAAGGTTTCCTCCAAGAGAAAGTGATGAGACCCATAGCCATTCTGACATGGTGAGAGGATTGGTTCCTTCCATGGTCAGATGTAAGGGCTGAGCCATTCTGTCATGGTGAGAGGATTGGTTCCTTCCATGTCAGATATGAGTGCTGGCCATTCTGTCGAGTAGGACAGATGTAAGGGCAATTGCCATTCTAGGAATGGAGGCACCTGGTAAGTTACCAGGAACACTGGTCAGTTACCAAGAACACTCAGTATAGGACTGAGTAGCCATTCTAATGTGATAGAGGGATGTGTTCCCACTTGATCAAATGTAAGGGCTAAACCATTTTGTCATGGCTAAAGGATTAAGTTCCTTCCATGTCAGATGTGCGTGTTGGCCATTTCGACGAGTAGTTCGGATGTAAGGGCAACTACCATTCTCTAGGAGAATGGAGGCACCTGTTCAGTTACCAGGTAGCTCAGTCGAGGAGGACTGGGGGCCATTCTGATATGATTACTGGGATGTGTTCCCTCATGATAAGATATGAGTGCATAGCCCTTCCATCAGTAATGGGATGTGTTCCCTCACTGGGTGGATGTAATTGCAGAGCCATTCTTCGCATCATGTGTTGATCAGATGTGAGTGCTGAGCCATTCTTCACATCATGTGTTGATAAGATGTAAGTGCTGTTCCATTCTTCACATCATGTGTTGATAAGATGTAAGTGCAGTGCCATTCTTCACATCATGTGTTGATCAGATGTAAGTGCAGTATCTATCTTTGCATCATGTGTTGATCAAATAGAGATGTTCAAGCCTTTCTTTGATCATGTGTTGATCAGATGTAAGTGCTGGGCCTTTCTAATATGATTATAGGATTAGTTCCTACATGATCAGATGTGAGTGCTGGGCGTGCCTTTATGACAAGTAGGTCAGATGTAAGTGCTGGGCGTTCCATTCTTTGTATCATGTGTTGATCAGATAGAAATGATGAGCCATTCTTCATATCATGTGTTGATCATATTTAAGTGCTGGAAAATACCTACATGGAGGCTAGGCCTACAACCAGCATGAAAAAGGGCTGGCTCTGTAGAACTTCCTATGACGAGAAGAATCATGAGATATCACCCATGATGATCCAGATCTAGTGATGATAGCCAGTGATGATCCAGATCCAGCGATGATGATCCAGCAGTGATGATCTAAATTGAGTGATGATCCAGATCGAGTGATGATCCAGATCCAGTGAAGATGTCCCATGATGATCCAGATCGAGAGATGATCTAGATCCGATGATGAATATGACTTTAAGACAAAGATGACTTGAAGACGAAGATGACTTGAAGACTCAGAAGACTTGAGGTGCAGAAGACGAGATGATGCGGCTGATACAAAGAAGAAGACCAGTGTTGAAAATTGTGTCGAAAGAATACCTTCCTAGTTAAGAGGGAGTGTTGATGTATTTGTAACTTCATAATGTATTCATCTATGTATCTTATGTATTGTAACCCGATGTTTATTCTGGGATGTATCTATTATGTATTTGAGTCATGTTGTCATGCCCCGATGTTCCGGTCGAGAGGATCAATAATGTAAACAAGTCATGTCAAGTCATAGTGGGTAACCCTCTGATTGCTTAAGTGTTAAAGTCCCTGCAGTTCTAGGGCACTAGGGTTATTAGAATCTCCTAGTAGAGGTCGGCCCTAGTAGGGTTTTAGTCATGTTAGGATTAGTATAAATAGAGAATTGGAGTCTCTATTTATCACACAAGTCATACACACTCAAGTGTAGCGCATAGTTGAGGAAGGAGAAGACACTGGGGCTAGACAGGAAGAAGATTACTGCTGTTGGGAGATCACTTACTGTTTTGGTGTTGATTCTATCTCTGAGGAAGTTTCGGGGTTTTCTCCTTTATGGTTTCCCCAAGGAAAAACAATGTGTTCATTGTCTCTTGTGTTTGATTGATGTACTTGTTATCCTCTCAGTTGAAGATCCTAATAATGCTAGCTTAATGTTGAAAAACTAACATATATACTGTCATCTCAGGAAAGCAAATATATCAGAACACAACTTCATATTGCAATCAAACCTTGAAGTAATATAAAGGATCATACTGTAGATCAATATCACATTTCAATTTGCAGTTCCAAATCAAAGTTTAGTACATTTATTATGATTTTGGTTGGCTGTTACTTGCCTCTTCATAACTACAGATAAGATACTTCAAATCTGATAACTTTGAGGAGCACTTGATGGTTGGTAGTGGTTTCCATATCTTTGTCATAATGTTGCTAATACTTTTCTATCATTGCAAATTTTTCATGATCTATAGAGGACAGTCAATTAACCTATAAAAGTGATTCCATAAATAGTATAACTCTAAACAACTCACTCTTTCAATGACAAGTTTGGTTTTATGCAAGTGTTGAAATATCAACTCAAGACACCGCTAGCAATTAGTGCTTGCAAATTTAGTTTTGATTAGCATTTGATGTTGTTGCTTCACAAGTTTTGAAGCCTTAATGATCTAAAAATCTAGGAACTTAGCATAATCACTTAATGGTATACTCATCCTAGCCTAACATTGAATGTGACATTAAAATATAAGATTGGGTTATTATTTCATGACTAGAAAGTGAATTGCAAGTGAAATTCTTAATCCTAATTTTATATTAATGCCATAACGGTTTGGTCATAATCAAGCTATGACTAATTCATGATATTGGATCTAGCCTTCACATGAATTTGGTAACTTAACACTTGTTCTACATTAGTGAAATTTTTTCTATAATAATGATATGAATACCTTGTTCACTTGATGGCTATGAACTTGAGCAATTGTCATATGTTGGTTTTCTAAGGACATCTTAAGTGGTTTACTTATTATTCAAGTTGATTTACTGGATTACCATTTTAAGTAATTATTACTTTCAGATATTGTTAATGCTTATTTGATTAATGCTACAAGTTATAGTTGAATGCAAATGATACATTGTTATGCGTATATACTATATGCAGCTTAATGACATCTAGGATTTCTTAGGTAGAAGATCGGTGCTAGCATCTTTAAATATTTTCAGAAGCTACCATTAAGTGCATAGAACAATGGTTTAGGGGAACCATAATAGACAGTGATAATCTTTCAGACATGTATCCTTGCATCCTCGTTAAGTGAAATATGGTGGACATCCCCTTTGACTCCAGTCTAGTACCCCTCTTCAAGTAGTACCATATTAGATAGATCATAGCACTGAGCATGGACTTGGACACCACATACCTTGTGTATATTGGGGAACCAATAGGCATCCCAAAACCAACCTATTGGTCATCATGTTACTATAGTGCACCAAACACAACATTCAGGAATATTACTCTTCATGCATCTGAAAGATCGGGTGGTGTGACAAAGGGCGTGATCGAGCCTCCTTGGTTAGTGATCTGAAAGATTGGGCCGAGCATCATCATTCAATCTCATGGGTGAATTGAAAGGCTATAGTATATTGACAATCCCTGTGATTTTCATGCCTTTGTTTTGGGGTCATTTACTTCAAGAAGCTCAAATTGTCTATTTTTTAAATGTGAATGTGTTATTTCATTGTATCATATATTTTATTTGCTCATAGTATAACTATATTTTACTAAAAATTGAATTGTGTCTTATTTATTTGATTGAATATCCTAATTTGAGACATCATCATAAAAATATAGAGCTATTCCTGTATTTGGGGTTAGTCAGGTCATCATTCTAGTTAGCCTTAGAAAAAGATGGGATAGGGTATCTCCCTTTGTTAGTTTAGGTTCACTGACTATTGAACCTAGGAAACCTAAAAGAGGATTTCCTTCTCCTATTGACACGTTGGGAAGGGAATCCATAGTTGTGCTAGTTTAGTAGTCGATTACCTTGCCAATCCTTAGACTGCTAGGTTGTGCATAAATAATTTTTTTCAATATAGAGTTGGAGTGATTGCCTCACTTATCTCTCAGTAATCTCTGGTAACATATCTGGAAATGTTTCACTACCCTGTCATTTGTTGAATATCCCTCAAATTCATATCTATATCACCATTTGAAGAATCTAACTACCTTGCTTCTGACAAAATTTGATGGTGCTAGAAATAGTCTTTTACAAGACCATATGTGCAGTCTGCAATTTGTCCTTAGTTGACTCATCATGATAAGCATTTTTCTTATATCCTGTGCAAACATTCAAACTTGCTGTCACTGTATAGGTATGCACCAGATGAATTATCAGCCTCAAAATAATGACAGATGGAGATAAAAGAAGTCCCAAAACAATCTTTTATGCTGATATAGGATTATTTGTTTGAAGTTTTGAACAATCCCGAAGATAAAAACAATTCCTTTCAAATGTGGCTACTCGTGTGATTTAGGATGCCCAGGAATGGAGAATTGACCTTTTGAATGACCTCATACAATCCATACCGCTCTTCTGATAAACCTCATAGGGAATCCATATTCACTAGGGTCATGGGACAATAACTCAGAATAACAGGACCATCATCCCATTACCTCTTATATGGTCCCTCCTTTTATATAGTGGAGCTAAGATACAGAAGATGAAAACGACTTCTATCAGTTATGTTGTCACAACCTGGGTTACTATTTATGAAAACTCATTAATCTCAGAATCTATAGCTACACTTCCCATTTTACTTTGCACAGGTCTCACAAAGTTGCATCAGATGAGGAACTTTCATAATTCCAAGAAAAAAGCTTCAATGTGCCAGATTCCTTTCATGTATAACACTTTATCTCTACTGACTGTAAACTCAAGAAGCCTCATGTGTATTGAAGATTCAACAATTTTATGCCCCCATGTTGCTGAAACCTATCTTATTTACTCTAGAACACATTTCTGGTGTATCCCCGTCACTGGTTTATGGCTAAACATGCCCAGAACTAAATGTTTATGCTTTTAGTAGGTGAAAAAAAAGGCCCATAAATGCTGACAAACCCCTCAGAGCAGACCAGAAAACCTCCAAGTGAACACCCATGCAAATGAGGGAGGTAACACCCTGGAAATATTTTAAAATGGCATGATGCCTTTCTGCCTCCAAATTTCCTCCAATCTTGGAAAATGCAATTTTCTTGCACCAAAAATAGGGCAGTGATGCTTAAATGCACACTCAGCCCTCTTGGAAGCTAACCAAAGAGCCAAGCTTGACCTATGAGATCTTATTAGCATGATAAAACATGTGGTAAGTAATATTTTCACAAAAATATGAAAAGACTTCTTGGGAATCTTTTACTCCAAATCCAAATTTTGCCAAACTTTTCTTTAAGACCCTAAGAAATTGACCCATGCAATGCAATTTTATGGGCTAACCAAACTAACCAAAACTAATTCAAAAAGCTTATATATTCAGCGAGCAAACCATAGAGGCCATAATGGATTCTACAATTCACTTGCATGCAAAATAAAATTAAGTAGAACATGGCAATATAGAAAGCAATGCATGCATTCTACCTAAATGCTAATTTAATAGTAAAGTTAGGAACTTCACTCACGGATACTTTGTCAATAATGGATCTCCACTGATAGATTTCTGGAACAAGGATAAGTTAAGATTTAAATTATTTCTAAAATTTATTAGTGAATTTAGGATGGAAATGGGGAAAGATGAAACTAGAGTTTGAGACAAACCTTAGCCGAAGGAAGTGAGTCATCAAAATAACCTCTAGGAAACCCATTATATCCAATTCCTACAGAAAGTAACATCTTGTGAATCATTAATTATGGACATCACCTAAAACTATAGGAAACTAACAAGAAATTTAAAATATTGCACCCTACTTTAGAGTAGAAGGTCGTGCATAGATGTACTGCAAAAGAAAACAAAACCTTTATATGAATTACAAACAAGATACTAATAAAAAGGAAGGTAACTTTTGAATTTATCATTTGTAAGTAATTTTCCTATAGCATGAGAGTCCTAAGAATTAGTATGCATAATAAATCATAGGTGATGCTCAAAGCCAATATTCTTTTTTCACTGCATTTGAGTAAAAGAAGCAATGAATGGCTAAACCTTTGCACATTTTGATAAATATCAATTAGTTATAATTCAACTTTCACAATCACATAATACATTACTTGTTGGTTTAGAATTCCCAACTTATTGTCACTACAACAAATCCTGGAATTAGCATCCCATTTAGCATCCCTTTTTAGTGTAAATTTTTTTTTACATTGAGTGGTCAAACTAGACGCTAAATGGGACACATCATGGACAAAACTTAAAGCGTCCCCAAAAATGTCCTTTTTTGCTTCCTAAATAGCATCCGTTATGACGTCCAAAATAACGTCTATTTTTTTGCTTCTAGAATAGCGTCCAAATTTTCTTCCCAAACAACGTCAAGGTTTGCTTCCAGAATAGCGCCCAACTTTTCTTCCTAAACAACGTCGAGGTTTGCTTCCTAAATAACGTCCTTCTTTGCTTCCTAGCGAGTGTCTGCTTTTGCTTGTTAAATGACACCCCCATTAGCGCCATATTTGCATCCTTAATAGAACCATGTTAGCATCCAAATTAGCATCCATTTTTGCTACCACTTTAGCATCCCATTTTTCACCATGTTTTACTTCCAAATATGTGCCAATTTTCGCTTCCACATTTGCACCAATTTTTGCTTCCTTTTTTGTATCATGTTTTGCTACCAAAATGACGCAAAATATTTCTTCTATTGTTGCACCATATTTTGCTTCCTATGAAGCGCCATGTTTTGCATCCAAAGTAACGTCTTATTTTGCTACCATATCAACGCCATGTTTGGCTTCATCATTAGCGCCATGTGTTGCATCCTTTTTAATGCCTAGTTTTGCGTATCTCATGTTTTGGTCGCTAATTTAGTCATTTTTAGTATTTAACTGATATTATAATATCATTAGGGCATGGAGGAATCGAACCACCAACCTCCTGCTTGTAAGGCAGGCACTCTTCCATTGAGCTAGAACTCTTTAAGAATTTGAGAAAACAACTTATAGAGTCCTCTATAATGGTAAAAATGATCAATACACAACTTTGAGTATCTAATGGTCAAACAAGGCAATAGAGAAAGAGGCTTTTGTAATACCAGAAAGGACACTCATCAACATCAACAGTGTTGCATGTATTAGTAGATGACAATGTAATAGTACCGATTTGGTTTCCTAAAATCATGTAGCTTGGGCATTTTGGTTATCTCAGGAGCTGATAAGCCATGTGATTAGCAATACACATTAGTACATGCACATGACCAGAGAAAAAAGAAATGTTCCACCAGTCTATCTAGCAGCCAAATTATGACAGCCTGGTTACAAACATGTAATATCTTGCACCTTATTCTAGTAGACAGACAATTCTACTATTGGTCCTAGTTGCATGTGATTACACACGATATAGGTTATAACTTATGTACCAACATAGTTACCTGCATAAGATCAGTTCAAATAGAGTGGGGAAACATGAGTGAAAACAAAGAGAGTGTTCCTTGAAACATATTTTATATCATTGCAATGAATTGTGAATTGTCGATTCAAGCATTTAAAAGCATGAGAATTGAGAATTAACTGCAGAAATGCATCTGGGAAATAACATGAGTGCTATAAGGAAACTTAATTCTAATGTCTTTAAATATTTATAAGGTGCAATAGGATAGACCACTCACTAAATATGTTGGAGGGTGGGGATTGAAGGTATATGGAAGGAATTTTTAGTGGAAACAACATACATTGAGAATCTACAATACCAGTGTGAAAAATTTTCAGTAGTTCACCACTGGGCCAAAACAGCTACATCGTACAATTATGCAGACATGCCAATTCATAGAAGTTTTAAAGAGCCCAACCAATGTTCAAAGTTTTCAAGGAAAATCTCTAAATGGAAAAAAGTTCAATAAGAATTTCTGAGACTAACATGGGTGAGAAAATACATTCAAATTCTTTTAGGATGATGCAAATATACACAAATAGGACATGGCAGTTTTATTGAATTATTTTGATGATAAACTCTACAGTTTTTCTTCTAAGACCTTTTTCTTTCGTGTTGAATTCCCTAAATCACTAATGTGCTTTTAAGAGTGGATAGACAAGAAGGGCATGAT
>LPNX010906703.1:4527-51804 GCA_001517045.1 Pseudotsuga menziesii | reverse complement strand
TTCATTCATCAGTATCAATGAATAAGTTTCCAATATAGGCAGTGACCTTTTGAAGTCAAAACAAAAAACAAAACTCCCTTGTACATTTTAATTTATCCTTTATGAATTTTCATGCAGTGAGCACATGTATTTGAACTTTTCACATGGGAAATTAATAAATAAACAGTAGAGGACTTGATGGATATCTCCCATGAAATGAGAGAGAAACAATAAGTATTCTGTTAAATTATCTACAAGTTATACAACTGTGCATTAGTATCCATTGGTAAAATAAGACAACATTTAAATATAATTTACAATGAAAGAAGCAAAATGAGGAACACAACACAGATAGACAACTCATTCTAACAGGATGAATTTCCAAAAAATCATACAATTTTCACCAGTGGCTCTGCTGCCATAATTTCCAAGTTGGGAAGTGTAATTTTTTATGGCACCATCAATAGACATGCCTTCCTCTCCTTCGGCATTATGGTAGTCCCCTGTTTGCAAACAAACATAAAATAAAAATTGCTCTAATAAGGATGCTACTCAGATATTTATATGCTGCATACCCTTCAGTATCAGTGTCTCCTGAAGATACAAATAATTCTCTTGATCAATTCAAGTTATACCCATATTATGATGGAAAAATATACACACCATGACAAATAGAAGNACCTTTGCTATAAAGTGGGGCAATGAATTATGATTTCATCCACCCAAAAATGATAGGTGACCCCATCCAACAAAAACCACTTTGAATGCATATATGCAACCTGAGCAATATGAAGGCTCCTTATAGAATGAATACTTCAAAAATTCACCTTTATAGATACATATGATACAAAATTGTAAGTCACCCCAAGAATTAAAGGGATGACCTTATAGAAGGGTGACAAGTGCCAAAGAACATCCCAGAATGAAGGCATGGCCATACCTTAGGGTTTATATCATTAGAACATCTAGAGAAACCCTACAAGAGTGTTCCAAGAAAACCCTAGTTCTACAGTGTAACAAAGGTTTCACCAACCGACAATTTTTGGATAAGCCAAAAGGATCGAGACAGTAATGTTCACACCCACTTTAATACCATGTTAGGATTTACAAGAGTCAACAAAAAATTCAATGAAACCAAATTTTGAAATAACCTCTCGACAAGTGCACTAGAGAGAGTGTGTAAAAACAAAGCAAAAGTGTTGAAACAGAAATAAACAACCACGCCTAAGAGAAAGATGCCAATCACAAGAGAGAGCGTCAAACTTAAGTTCCCTTAGGTTTATAACAATTCATATTTTAGATCAAGAATATCACAAGATGAGATAATACTAATGAGAGATTGAAATAAGGCATCCTCCCAATAGGGTTTATAGGCCAACAAAGGCACACACACCAAGAGGATATTGAGCAAACATATCAAGTTTGACTAGGTTTCCCTTAACCATAATACTAGTACATGAAGTACATATGAATGGATCATGGACACATGTATGGATAACAATAATTAATCCAACATAAATCTTCTACATTATTCATCTGACAATCCCACAGAAATAACCAGGAACTTTCCCAAGCTAACAAAAATAGCCATCCATGTTAGCAAGAAAAAATATTTGATTTCATCCAAATGTACATTTTTGTCATTTAATATTTTAGGGGAAATGAAGAAACATATATGTTTATTAGTTAATGTTACAAGGACCAAAGATTATCTCCTTCCATCTATATGACAGCATACGAATTTGCAAAGAATAAGAGTTAAGTGAGTGTTCAAACATCTGAAACTATGTTTGATTGTTGCTACTACTTATTTGGCCTTTTATTGAACAGTTGAACACTGAAAATGTATCTGAAATGCAAATCTCGTAATTGAAAATATCAAATATGTTCAATTTTTCCCAAGTAAAGACACATAACTTCCTTGAAAGAAGCATTTTTTCCTAGTAGAGAAAGTAACTACAATAGACAGAGCCTGTTAAGATAATATGACAGCATTGAAATGAATAATGTGCAAATTGAATAATAAATAATGCACCATAATACATTTGGTAAGGAATCCGCTTACGATTTTGGATAGATATACATTATCCATCCCGGAATACACTCTCTATCATGTCGGGCCTGGCGAAGAACTCATATGCCTATGCAGGCAGTAAGAGTGATCTCGAGATTGTGACACTGCCCAAATAGGGACTTGGATATTTGTAGGATAGTAATATCCAACATCCATTGTGAAGCACTTCAAGGGAGTTCAACTAGATACCCTTCTCTCTTTCTCAAAGGGACTAGGTGGGGAATCAGAGTGAAGTTAGAAATAAAAAAGAAAATAAATGAAAACACCCTTGCATTAATGCTTCAATTTTGGAACAAAATCCCAATTGGAAATCAATGACTTTAAATCAACATTCAAGGACATCTTCTACAAAGAGGGAAAACATTGAACAAAGGCAAGAATATTTTCTCTCAATAGATGGTTTATGGGAAATTATAAGAAATGATACCATGCAAGAAATACTTTGGTTGGGACAAGTATCATCTTGTGTATTTTTGGTGTGTTAATTTTCCACTCTATACCCAAGATTCATGTTAGTTTACCTATTGCTTATAAAGTGTTTGACTCATGTTGCAAGTGATTATGTTTGAACTATGAATCTCTAATACAACTTACAATTAGAAACATAAGAAGTTGCAAATATAAAATAGATCCACTTATGAACAATAATTCAAAAAACAAAAGCAAGGAAGGATTATGACCTGGTATAACACATCGAAGATAGTTTGAGAACTTGAATCTAGGAGTATGTTCACCCTGAATTTATGCACATCGTTTCCTCCATCATGTGTTTCATCATTTGGAGAATCCTTGGTAGTATTTTCCAAATTACCATGATCATCAAATGTTGTTAGGGGTTTCGAACGTATACCCATGCCATATGAACCATATGGCTCCAATCGTCCACCATCGTAGGCATAAATTCACCACAAAAATACCATTGCCCACATTAAAACTACTTATGTTGTAGCTGCATTTTTTCCAATAGGTATTTCATAATAAGACAAATCTCTATCACCGCTAGTACCTATGCCCTCTCTATTGCATTCTGACAATTTTTGAGTGAGCTCATTTATTGCTACGTTCCTCCATGGAGAAAAAATTCACAACTAGTAAGACAACACAAGAGCCATACAAAGAATCATGTTTAAATCCTCTTCCCATGCCTACACAATTAAGAAACAATACCATGCAAGAATATTTGCCAAGGTTTCTATATCATTCCCATGCTTTCGCACGTGGGCAGAAAACTCACCATTAATTTGTAGGATGTATGCCATGTGAAACATCAATGCAAGGAGTCTCATTGAGAGCCCTTTCACATGCACTTGCATTTAAATATCATTCCTTGTTGGTGTACCACATCAATATTGATAAGGAAGCATTGGATGACATATATGCTGATAATAACGTAAATGAAGAAGACTTCTAATTTTACAGGATTTCTAATCCATATTACTTGAATAATTATGATCTTATGTCCAAAGCTTTGAGATTGTTTTTTTACCACATGGATTTAGTAATTTTGAGTTAGTTTCTTGATTTAGAACTTTTCAAAAGGTTGCTTCTTAAGGACTCTACACTTAAATGTACATGGAAATCACTGTTCAAAATAGTCATTTTATCATGGGCTTAGCAAATGTTATTTTTGTTTCAATTTATTTTAACCACACATGTTCCCCTTTTTTACTATGCATTGAATAATGAAATGTCAATGATTGTTTAGTTAATATTATTCACACTATTGAATAATTCTATGAACTTTACTATAGTAATTTTCCATCTTGCACTAATGAACAATGTTGACGAGGTAGACAACTTAGTTTATCATTAAAATTTTTCCAATTAATGTGGTTATCTATATAATATAGCTAATATTTTGTCATAAATTTACCACATCCAACCTATCATTGAAATGTTGTCGAGGACAAGTGCCATTAAGGTCACTCAAAATGCCATGAAGGTCACTCAAATGCTATTAAGGTCACTCAAATGTTGTCGAGGACAAGTGCCATTAAGGTCACTCAAAATGCCATTAAGGTCACTCAAATGCTATTAAGGTCACTCAAATGTTGTCGAGGACAAGCGAATGTCAATGTCAAGTACACCATACATTGCATCATCATCATCGTTGACATCATCATCATCAACATCAACATCAATAAGTGAATCATCAACAATGTCATGGTCATCATTGTCCTCATCAAAAAATACATCATCATTGATAGGGTCACTCATATGCCATTATGGTTCATCATCAGTCATCACCATTTTGATCCATGTCATGTTGTTTCAATCACTCAAATGCGATTAAGGTCACTAAAATTTTGTCGACAACAACTAAATGTCATTACAACCATTTAGGTGATATTAATATGTCTCTCACATGTCATTATGAACATTTAAGTTCCATTAGGACCAGTCTGTATGTTGGAATATATTAAACCCACTCACAACTTAGGATAAAATAATTAATCATTATTTGATTAATTATTCACCCACGAGCTTAATTAGTTGGCATCCACTTGCACCTTAAAGTCAATACATGCCATCTATATCCTAGGAATGATTTATTTCCAATTCTGGGTAGATCTTGACCAGCTTTTGACCATCCAGAATTAGTATCCAGGACTTTACAGCATATTCTGCTTTATTCTGCTTTTTCTGTTTTCTATGGATAAGATAAAAGCTAGTCAACTAGGAAACTGGGAGCTTTTGTTTCCAACCCATCCTCCATTATTTTTTCTCCATTTTCTAGGATGAGCATGCTATTTCCATCTCCTTGACAACTCACTCATTCTTTTTCCAACTCGTGAGGTCCTTGATAGATTTGGTAAGTGCTTTAGCCACCTATGGGGGTTTGCTATATTTTGGTAAGTCAGCCTTTTTGAGCTTTATGAGTTGTTTCCATACAATTAGATTTTCCTATTAGGGATGTACTATTTATGTACACTATTATTCATAATTATTCAATTGAATTACACACACCAATATTCATCTCTTCATTCATGTGATTTAGTCTCTTTTCTTCTCTCTATTTTTCCTGTGTATGCTTGTGAGAATTCTTAGTAGCAAGATCTATTTCCTGTGCTTCTTCTTATCATCATTTCTCATAGCATTGATATATTATTTCTAAACTATATTGATAAGTATTATGACATGCATCATCATCGTGGGCATCAATGTTGTCATCATCATCATCATCAATGCCATATGGTACATCAACATCATCTTCATCATTATCCTCATTATCATCCTCATATTCAGCATTAAGTACATCATTAACAAAATCATCGCGATCATTGTCATTATGGTCACTCATATGCCATTAGTGTTATTAATCACTTATCGCCATTAGGATTCATGTCATGTAATTGATAAGGTCATTTATATGTTGTTACAGTCATTTTGATGTTAATAGGGTCATTTAGATGTCGTTACAGACTTTTTGGTACCATTAGAATCAATTAGGATCCAAAAGTGCTACCACGTGCATAATTATCATTGACATCCACATTGTCATCATCATCATACAATAAATCAACATCATTGTCGTCGTTGTATTCATCATCAATATAATTTCAATAATACTAAGCAAGGAACCCTACTACCTCATAGGAATGGATGGTATAGTCTTATACTTATCAAGTCATATCCATACAATCCATCATAATTATCGTAATGCATCATCGTCATGTTGTTAGGGCCAATCAAATGCCATTAGGGTCTATAAAATGTGTTGGGGACACTCAAATGCCATTAGAGCATTTTAGGTGACATTAAGGTAATTAATTACCCCTCATAAGGATTAATCAATATCCAAAAGTCCATGATTATGATCATTTAGGTGCCACTATGATAAATCAAGATCCAAAAGTACTATCACATAAATCATGATCATTGACATCGACACTGACATTAATCACTGATGTTTACATTGATAAATCTGACGTTATGTCAGACTTTTTCTAAACACAATTCCTAGCTCTAAACCTAGGGAGATTCCTAGTGCTTTTCCAAACGTTTTTTTGGAGGCTATTTTGGGTGTTATATGGATGCTTTTTTGGACGCTAATTGGGACGTTAATTGAGATTCTAATTATCATCCAAAATAGCAGCAACTTTTAAATTGGGACGGTAATTGGGATGTTAATTGGGATGCTATGTGGGACGACAATTTGGATGCTAATTTGGATGCTAATTGGGATGCTACATGGGATGACAATTTGGATGCTAATTGGGATGCTAATTGGGATGCTAATGATTTGTCCAAAATAGCACCAACTTTTAACTTGGGACGCTAATTGGGATGCTAAATGGGATGCTAATTGGGATGCTACTTGGGACGCTACTTGGGACGCTATTTGGGACGATTATTGGGACGCTAATTAGCGTCCCAAATAGCACCAAATTTTAAAAAGGGACGCAAATAATGCCATTAAAAGCGCCATCCCATGGAAAAGCATCCACTTTGTCCAAAAAATGATGAAAAATACACTAAATTTGATAGTGGATGCTTAAAAGGAAGCTAAAAGAGACGCTAATCACAGGGTTTTGTTGTAGTGTGTGAAACATATAATTATTAGCAATCCATTGTTTCCGAAACCATTTCTATATTGTTTACTACTACAACTCTAGTCTTCACTGCACAAGGAATTTTAAAAAAATATTTTCCCATTCTATATTTCCAAGGCACAGTGAAATTTCTTGAAATCTGTTAATAGAACAAATGAATGTAGTGATGGTACATCTGACCATGACCTTTATAAGAGGAGTGAATCTCAAGTTCAAATACTTCGATGCCCTTCCAAAGACAACAATTCAGCACAGAGTTTCAGGTGGGATAAGCATATTTTCTGGGCAATATGGAAACATTAAATTGTGGAGAGCCTAGGATGGTAAGAAATTGAGTTGCAGTGTCACACAACTTGACATCAGAGAAAAAAATAGTGGGGAAATCAACTTGGGAAAAAATGGAAAAAACTTGGCACGTATAAGCTTGGACCTGAAAAAATTAGAACACTGAAAGACCTGGAAAACTCTCAAAATTTTGGAGAGATCAGGAGAAATCAGGAAAAATAAAAGATTTTTGCAATAGGAAGAGTTACCCATAAAATCCCAATCATGTGCATAGGGTTAATTGAGACACAAATTTTTGCATTAAAAAATTATATTTCCCAAGTACAGAAACATGTTTCCAACACAAGCATGGTTGCCACATTTTTTTGGCTAATGCTCTTATTTTCATGATGGAAACCATAATAACTAAAGAGATGAGCTCCCATGCATTCATAGGGTCCAATTTTTCACCAGATGATATTTTATTTACTCATATAACTCTGAAAAGTTAGGCATTCATATGAAGACCCCATCAGCTAACAAGTCAACCACAGTCACAACTAGAGCAAACTCATTTAATGCATGCCTACATGGGGATGGTTAAGCAGAACAGTTAACATGGCAAACTTCATAAAGGATAAGAATGCACTGACATGTTAAAGAAAAACATAAGCTAGTCCTTGTTTCCTAGAGTATCTTGCATTTAAAAATATGTTTTCATAAATTAGGTACAAGGAGAGAAAGACCCTGTTTGAAAGTGAGACCAACAGTTAGATATTGAGAATGGTGATAGGATTCAAGACCTTTTAGACACTACACTAGCCTAATAAGTTTGGAAGGAATATTCCTTAAAGTTTTACTTCAGAATGTTCCAAGAATCGTGAACCCTTATGAGAAATCCACATATGGTGAACACCATTTTTTTGGTGAATAAATACTAAATAGTAAGAAAAATAATCTAGGGAACTCGGATATCATGGCATATGACCCTAATAAAATTTTAAGATTGGAAATTTTAGAAAAGGCAAGCCAAGACAGAACAATAAGTTACTTGCATCTTCACATGTTTGGTTTTAAAACTTTAGTCTTCAGTGTTTGCAAATATAATGGAAGCGAGCCTGTAAGACAAGAAGAAATGAAAAACTTTACTAAATGTCTTCAAGATATCAGAATGGGTTCATAAAACGAAGGAAATACATAACAATTTAATATAGAGGTACAAAAGTAAAGAAGAAACCTGGTGGTAGCAGAAGAATTGGAAGTTACATCATATTTGGAATGGCCATAGAATTCATGGGTTTTTAAGATCTGCATAGCTTAAGCAACTCAAACAAGTTTCCAACATGGAGTATATTTCAAATTTCAGCTAATAATCTGCAGAGCTCGGGCATCACACCACATGACTAGCATGAATATTTTAAGTTTCAATTTTCAAAAACTAGGAATGAACAAGGGGTGAGGTAGAAGTCAACTACTAGATCATTCAACCATTTAATTTGATATCTAGATTATAGATTCCCTACCCGATTTAACTAAATTTTTGGCCAAATCAATGTTTAAAATATACAGAGAAAAGACACAAATACAGACACTAAGCCATATGATCCATGCAACATTTGAGTTCAAAAATTTGAAGAGTACACCTGAGTTGGACTTAGCTCACCAAGCTCAGACTCTTTTGCTGAAGTTCATCTCAGAAACGATTAGCCTTGGTCTGACATGGAAGATCCAGTAGTAATTGCTAAGTCTGTAGGAGATTTGTGAGACCCAAGGTCAAAACTTAGGAGGAGTGCTCTGAAAAATTATTAATCCAAGATCCAAGGATGGTTTTGCTCAATTTTACATTTTTCTACTGCATTTTACTCTCTGATGGAAATTTTACTTTTGCTAAATGGTTTTGACTGTCATTGGACAAAATATTTGGAGATTTCTTGAGGATATTTGGAGATTTGGACTCCAAATTACTTAGCCATACACAGTTCAAAACTTGAAACTAGAAAATGTCAAAAATAAGACCATAGTGAACAAATCCTGTACTTTAAATAATAACCTAAAAATCATAGATCTTTAAAGCTTAAAACACCAATCAAAATTTCTGGTAGGAGTACTTTAATGGCAGGAAACCAAACCCAACAAAATAATGAAGTATAAACATACCTGCAGATTGAAGTTTGGACGTGATTGCAAGAGTCGAAATTCTAGAGCCTGGAAACCTACGAAGAACCTTAGTAAGAGCTTTACAACTCCATAATAACCTTTGAAACCCAATTCTCTGAAATTGAAACCCTATTAAGCTTTGAGAATGTTCTTTTCGTCGAGTAAAAAGAATTATACTAGCTATGGAATTACCTGACCCTCAGACCCTCAGCCCATTTGTGAGGAAAAATAAATACATTTATAAAAACTCTAGCAAATATGGTGGGAATCGATGAGGATAATAAGAATAAGGTAAGGAACTGGGTAATACACAGGCTTGAGATGACAGAGACCAACACACACAAGAAGATAACAATATGCTTATTTGTATGCTTCAATACGCAGAGAGAAAACTTGAAACCCCAACACTGAGAGTAGACAGGAAGTAAGTCAATACGCTAGAGGTGACACTCATAACAAGTAACACACTAGAGGAAATGCAGAAAGGGACGAAATTGGTCCCATTCTACCCCTATGGCTGGATTTATGGACGAAATTCTATAAAAAAAATCTCCATAAGGAAAATCTAGGGGCGATTTACAATGGAATTTAGATTAACAAGCAAAAAATTGGGCGAGATTTCCATCAGTGACCTCCATGGCCAGAAATTGGTGTCAATTAAAGAATTTTAGGGGAATTTTTGCAGGCAAACAATGCTTCTCCGAT
The DNA here is from genome assembly GCA_001517045.1 of Pseudotsuga menziesii. Classification (NCBI taxonomy): domain Eukaryota; kingdom Viridiplantae; phylum Streptophyta; class Pinopsida; order Pinales; family Pinaceae; genus Pseudotsuga; species Pseudotsuga menziesii. The sequence continues at coordinate 42,072 of LPNX010906703.1, read as the reverse complement.
GCTATCCTCGTATAAATTGAAAGGCTTTTTTTTATATTAAATATTATTTTTTAAATAAATAGTGGGCTAATATTTTAAAATTTAGAAAAATTTAACCATACAAAAATTCGCCCATTGAATTTTCCAAACCCCTCCAAATTCGCCTATGGGATAAGATTCACCCCTAAAATCATCCTTGCTACCAAGCGGTGTGAGGGATATATATATGCAAATAAATGCCATTCTATGAGAGATATTATCAAATTTTCAACTCATATATTCACCACCATTGTCTGACCTCAAAGATTTGATAGCTTGGTTGGATTGATTCTCAATTAATGCTTGAAATTCCTTAAATCTTTCAAAGATATAACTCTTATTCTTAAATCAATAAACCCATGTATATCTAGAGAAATAATCAATGAAACATATACTTTGCACCTGCTAAAGAGGGTTGTTCATGAAACATAGATCACTGTGAATAAGTTCCAATCGGTTTATTACTCGCCATGCTCTCTTAGAATCATGGGGAACCTGATTATGATTTCTAGGCACACATCCTCTACAAACTCCATTAGGTGGAAAATTTCTTGCGAGACCAATAACCATATTTTTAGTTAACATCATCTTCAAAATCCAAAAGTTCAGATGTCCAAGTTGTTCATTCCAAATTTGTCTTCTATCATTTGTCTAAGCAATGGGTGTCATCGATACAATGGAGAGTAAGAAAATTTTTAAATATATTCTTTGAGATCTAAAAATACTATAGCAATAGTTCCCCCCCAATCCTAATATCCTTTACAATAAAGCGATTAATCAAGACTCAATAGGATTCTTAGTTTGTGTAAGTTTAGCAACCGACAATAAATTTCGCTCAAACTAGGTACATAATAGACATTGGAAATTTGACCGTGTTAGTATTCAGCATCACTGCTTCCAACAACCATGAGAGCACAATCATCAAATACATAAATATTATGTTCAGGAGCTCTAATTAAGGAAGAGAACAGAGAAGAATCCTTTAGCCATATGATTATGTCTATGTGGTATGAGCATGTAATGACTGGGAAGTGCTAACATAAAAAGTAAATTTTTTAGTAGGTATGTTGATTGACTAAACACTTGACACCCTATCCTTAATGCGCTTGAATTTTTCCTCCAAATCCTTCATCTTTTTCCAGTAGGTTTTATCTACATGTCCCACCTTCCCACAATAGTGTATCGACACATTTTCTTCTTTCAATCCTTTTTCATCAATCTTGACTCTTCAGTCTTTCCTTTAGTAGGTTGGTCAATACATTTGGTCGATGATCTGGTTAACCATGGTCTTTATAATTTTACTTGACCTTGATTTTGAGAAAGTGAGCCTGATGTTTGTTACCTAAATTCCCTTATTCAAGCAAATTTTGTTGGTATTTAATCAACAAATCACATAAGATATCAAAGGTGAAATTCTTACCATCTTTCCTGTGTGACATCCAATTGGTGCAAAAGGAGAATAATAAGACATCATAAGGTGTCCTCAAATTCATTAGGACAAACTAAATGAGATGTCCATCCTTCTTTATAAAATCCTCACCACATTCTCCCAATTTCAATTATTGCTCCTTGATGTGAGCTAAATAGTCCTCAATCCTATCAAAGTAAAGAGTTCCAAAAAGAGCTACTCTTTCTCTATATGCATTACTTGAATTTCATTAACCTTGTTGAAAAGTGACTTTATCTTAATCTAGAAAACATAAGTATAGTCGATCCCACTTTTATGAAAGTGAATATCCCTCGATATCTAGGTTGTGATGACCCCAATAGTCTCATCCTTCATTTTTTCAATGACAAACTTAGCCTAATCATTCAACAAATGTGGAATAACGACCTTCGTATGCTGCCACTGTCCTTTAATTTTCAAGTGATTTTCAACAAAGTCTCCATATATGGTGTCCATATTGCATAGTTGTGTCCATTTAGAACAACATGTCCTATCTTAGAATTCATCCTTCTGATCAAACATATCTAATCAAAATTCAAGAAGAGGTATAAATCGACAAATATTTAGGTCAGATTTGATCAAACCTAGATCCAACTTACCACGATTTGTAGACAACACACTAGGCCAAAACAATTATATTTGGTACCATGTTGGGGAACCTTTTCATATGAACCATAAAAAATAAAAGAAAATAAAAAAAGGAAACTATATTCCAAGAAAATAGGTGGTGTCTAAAGACATTGTTACAACACTTAAGCACAACACATTGTGATCAAAACATCAAAATGGAATATTAATACATGATTTGAACATACCAATCATATCATCACAAACCATAGGGTTTTTCTTTTATAGTCTCCATATAGAAAACAATTCCTTAAAGTAAGGATGATTTTTTCTACAAATAGGGGTTATTGGTTCTAATCATTTCCACAAAATCCACAACATCTCATATTTTAGTCGGTTTTTATAATCGAGCCAATCTTGGCCTCATCAACCATTTATTTGACTGTTTAGTCAAGCCTTGAATTCTCCCATCCGATCCTCTAGTTGACTTATTTTCCATTCCATTGTTTCCTATTGACTGACTATCTCAAGAATATCCAAAGGTGTGATGAACCTGCATAACCTTAGGTTCCAATATGAGGGGTGCTAATACTACCCTACACATAACAAGGTATGGTTGGAGTATTATATTCTAGTTCTACATCTGGAGACTGTTCTAGTTCGGTATCTTATTCCTATTCACAATATATGTAGAATAAATTCTTCTCACTAACATATGCCCCTTACTATACTTGTTGTCACAGTTAAAACATAGTATGTTTTCTCTTATTTCCTCCACTTGTTGAGTTGTCAACCTCGTAGCAAGAATGATGTTGGGGGGGACATTTCTGTATCTATAGGTGTTAGTAGCATCCTTTTCAAAATCCATATGTTTACTTTCAACTTTCCTTTCCAAACTAAAACCATTATTCAATATTTTAGGTTCAATGATGTGTACCTCATTTTGAATTCTCTCCTTTAAAGTGCCCATAAAGAGATCCAACTAATTATCCTCTAGAATGTTCTTCACTCTAAGAATCAACTTTTGAAACTACTTAATGTGATTTTAACTATACCTCTTTTCTTCAGATTTATCAATAGGATAAAGAAGCTGTAGCTCTTAATATGTCCAAAATGTGCAATAAATTCATCCCTAAATATAGACCAAGAGATAATTGAGTCATTTTTATGGTCACAAAGCCATTGGTACCATATAAATTGATTAGTTTTTAAATACAAGGATGAAATAATTTCCTTTTGTGAAGTTGGAATTTGGTGTAGATCAAATAGTTGGCCACCATTGAAGCTTCATTATTCTAGGTGACACAATTTGTATACAAGATTTTCCACTGGACAATATTATATGGTTGAAACTAACTCATTCTCTTTGTTTTTTATGTTACTAGCGCTTATCAATATTTTATTTCATTGTTGTTTATATTGAGTTTTTCTTTATCTTGTTAGCGTATGGTCTACTAATCATCATCTACACTATTTCCTTGGTTACAACCTGCAAGGAGAAAGGGATGGTTTCTCACTCTTGTGGTATTTTCCCCTCAATAACAACCATATTGGACCATTATGTTATATTCCAACACAAATATTTACACAGTTTTAAGTCATCATGACAAGCCAATCACATAGTCCATATATGGATATTTACATTATACATGCCCAACCATTCCCTAGTCAGGATTTGGCCTTGGGATATGCTTCTAAGCCCTAAATATTGTGACATTAAAATTCTATTATTATATGAGTATTTCCTTTGTTGGTAAACTAGGACCTTAATTCTAATTATAACATTTGTCTCCTATATATCCTATGAAGACCTAGTTTTAGTCATCAATCTCATATTGTCTTCTGCATTTGATACGTTTTAAAAGGAGGATCCTCCTTAAAATAGGCTTTTTATTCATCTCTTTATTTCATTCTCAAGGCACCCGGTTACTTTTTTTTCTATTGTTATGCTATTTTGATAATTTTATTCATGAAATTTGGTATCTGAGCCGTTTTTGCTAAATTTATTTTTGAGGAAATTTAAAATAGCTTTTTTTTAATATTAAAATAAATAGAAAATTACAAGCGGTAAAAATTTATGGTCCTAATTAATCATAAGTTTTGAGTAATAGCTATAGAAGGTAGGGGTTTTGACTAGTCCAAAAACTAGTCTCAAATAAGCATTTTGAGTAAACCTATTATATCTAAAGCTTGAGGGATCCAAATTAAGTGCCACGTACTGAATCCAAAAGAATATGGATCATAGTGTTTGTGATAAAAAAATTGGAAACATAAAATAAAAATCAGACACGTGTCATGCCATGCAATTCTCTCTCTTAAAAGGAACAAAAACAACAAGTTTGGGGAAAGTTGCCATAAATTTCTCTTGGCACATCAAGATTTCGTCAAACCTATGACATTGTAAAGAAGACATGAAAATATACTATAGGAAAAAAATTCTAACTTAGAGGGATGAAATTTTGAGAAATAGTTTAGGAGAAAGGTTAGCTAGTAAGACATCCTACACAACAAGGTTTTTTAAGGTATGCTATCTTGAAATTTGTATAACTTTTGATTGGAATATCTATTTTGGGTGATTTAAAATTTGTGAAAAAAGAGGAAATAGAGGAGAATTATAGGTAAATATTATTCTTGTGCTCACTTGGAAAAGGGCTCTAAAATTTTTTCTACACCAAGTAAACCTTGAGAAATCTCAACCACTAGTCATGAAGAAAATGAAGTAAGGCATAACCATATATCCAATTTGGAGGACAAGGTTAAGGGATTGAGGTATACGTTAGTGACACATGTTCAATTGATAAAAATAATTTTTTTTATAGAAAATGAGTTGAAAAATATGGATTAAAAGATGGTTAGGATAGAGGTTATCCAAGTTATGAAGGGGATAATTCAAATTGAGATGAGGTGTATCTTTACTTCTAATTCATCTCCTTAAAAAGAGGGATGTGTCCTAGTCACACATTGATAAAATTGAAAAACAATTGAAGAACAAGAGGTTAGAGTTCCCAAAACTTGATTGTTCAATACTCCATAATCCACATCATCATGGGTTGAACTTGGGACCAAGGAACTACTTCATTCCCATGATTTATATAAGAAAGTTTGATGGCAATGATCCAATAGGATGGATATTGGATGTGGAGAGAAAACACAATGAAATATTACCATTTTATTTATTTTTCTTATAATTGGAGGAAATTATAGTTTACCAATAAGTTGTTTCCTGAAATGCCCTATGGAAGTTGTGATTTAGTATGCCCAACTGTTATTATCAGAACCAACATGGGAGCTAGTGATATAAAAATTTGGTATGGAACGATTAAGATCTGAGAAAAGTTTGGTAAAATTTGAATCAATTCCATAGAATTACAATTTTTGTTAATTGATGAGAATTTCCATCCAAAGAAAATTCATGTGTAATTTCCTATATTCCATATGTGCATTTCATATAGCCATTTATTTAAAAATTCAAAATTTAAGTATTTATGGGAAGTTTGGAAATTTTGAGAAGAAAATTTTATGTGGGCCCACAAGTGCCACGTGGACAATGTGACGTGAAAGTGCCACATGGATCTAGGATGATCTGGAGCTATCACTTGGATGAAGGATGTACCGTGGACCATCCACATCATCCAGGTGCTAGCTTACAAGCTAAGCATTAAAAAAAATAGCGCTCGTACGATATAATCCAATCTAGGGGTTTATAAGAGCTTAAACCTGCGATAGATTCAATGAAACAAGTGATAAGAGGCCAATAATTAAAAGATAGGAAGAAGAGGGCTAGTTTCCATTGACAAAAATGATCAGTTGGAGGCACTCACGATCGGAGGTTATAAATCATAATGTGCCTGCAAGTTTCATATGATTTACCCATGGGTGGCCAATGTGTTATGCAAAAACCATAGTTACAGGTGGCATGTTTGGATTGGTTATGAGTCAAGATGGAGGGTTCCCAAAACCGCTTTCTTACTAATGCGTTACCACTTATGGTAATTGAATATAGCTTGCGCATTTCTACCCAAGTACATGTGGTATGGTGACCTGGTATATGTGGAGGGTGACCTATTCACATTAGAGGGTGACATGTAGGACTTGTCTTGCACATCAACATACATGTGCCATGACACATCAACACCCTGCCATTCCAGTAGAATAGTAGAATATTTGAAAGGTTAAAAAACATATGGAGCCAACAACTTGTTTACACATAATTGGAGATTTTTAACTCATAAATCAATGAAGCCCATGGGGGTTAAATCAATTGGTAACGAGTAATTGAGATGAGAAGTTTTAAAAACTCATAAAGTTCAAATCCCTCATGGGTACACACTTACAATCAAAACTCATAAATCAACGAGACTTGTGCCATTTTGATGCGATTTACAGAGGTAAAAATATTTCTAGTGAGGGGCATGGACATATTTAGCTCCAATTTATGAAAATTTTCGTTTAATTGGTTTTGGAGGTGTGTAGCAAGAGGATGGATGAGAGCCCTATTGAGGACCAAATTGTTATGGTACAGTTGTGATCTAGACACACAGATAAAATAGGATCCTTGTGGATAAAATCTAAAAGGTGTGGATTTGGGATGTAATAGAAGGGAGAAATCCACTATTTGGGCGTGTAAGGTAGATTTTTTGAAAAACTGGAGGTGATAACAGTGACCTAAGAATTCGTAACTAGATTTTTTTTTTTTTAATTTCTACATTTTGCCTATTTGTTGAGTCAAACAACTTTGCTTAGAGGTGATTTTCCTTAAATGCTTAATTTGTGAGATAACAGTTTTCAGTGAAAATTCCAAGTCTGCAAGAATTGCAAAAATTAAAAGTTGGTGATTCCATAATTTTATAAAATTTGATGGAAACATCAGATTGAATGTTGAAAGTGCTTGGCTACTCACAATTATATGGGATATCAATGCCTGATATAATTTTTTTTCTATTTTCTTAGAAATTTTCTTCTACAAGTCTTAGAAGTTGGTCCTTCAAAATAATTGCAATTACAAAAACAATGCAAAAACTAAGCAAAATTTGTGATTTTAGAGAGATGTAACTTTCACCTAGGAAATAAAAAAAGAACATGTATACAATCACTAGAAATAGGATTAGTAGGAGATGAAATACAATTAGTTTGACTATAAATTAGTATTTCTTTTTTCCCATAAATGTAATAGCAAAGGGGCATGTAATCCAATTTGACAAAAGCATCTATCAAATGGGTATTTTCCATATTTTTTATGTATACATGAATTTTTTTTTTGAAATTTTGGAAAATGGATTATCTAATAGATTCGATGTAGGGATTGATTTAATATATTAGGTATATGTCTTAGAAGTGGGTATTATGAGATTCAAATAAGCTACAGGAACACAAGTTAGTATCGGGAAAAAAAGCTAACTTTGGCGAATTGTAATTTTTATCTCAGAACCTAGAAATAAGAATATCTACAACTATCAGAAAGGTAATATAAAGGACAATATAATAGATAGATATGATATTTGAAATAATTTCCTTATTATTTAAGAAATTTCACAAAACATAGGCTCTCAACTTAATTAGACAAGGAGTAATGCAAACTAGGTGAATTTACAAATTTTGGAGGAATGGAAATTTTCATTGTAAGGTCAAAATGGGGTGTGGCTACAATCATCATAAAGATGAGTCATAGGAGAAGGTGATTGAAGGATATTATTTTTGAAATGTATTTCTAGTTGTTTCATAAATTGAGCAAAGCAGAACCTTGGAGCTTAATTGTAAAGACAAATCTCATTGTAGATGAACTCTAAAATATATGCAATTTGGGAAAATATTTATGGTGATAAATATGCATAACAAAAATGAAATCAACCCTATGTATGACTATCACATACTCCATGATGGTTCATAATCACAAATGAATGACCAAATAATGGTAGAGTTACTTGTTAGATCACTAATTGAAGGATTGAACCAATGTTGGCTAAGCATTTGATGATATGATAGTAATATGGGGGAGGAGGGACACTCAAAGTCGAGAGAGAGTTATGGAAGTATTATTAACAAAGTGGTTAAATATATTACATGGAGATCACTGCTTTTTCTTGCAGCGTGTATTCAATAAACAACAAAGATGAAGGAAGAACAAAGAAGGGATGCTAGTGTATGGAGAAATTAGAGTACATGCAAAGCATTGAAGAATATTAACACATCCAAGTTCAGTGACATAGAAGAAGTATGGGAAATTTGAATTTTCCAGTCGATTATTATTTATAACCAAGTAGTAGTGATATGAATAAGGAACATGGAACAAAGCATTAGATAAAAGATGACATAAATATCATGCATAAAAGGAGTATTCAATTCCTTAATATTTTAAGGTAAGGAAATACAAGTAAATAATAAATAAATATAAGCCATGATTACAAATAAGGTAATCATAAAACAAGTTAATGGAGTAATTAAGCATTCCATTGAATGGAACTGTCATGTCCAACATGGTAGAGATTGCATGAAGCAATCTAAAGAGGTGAAGAGAAAATTCAAGAATTAAATAAAGCTTGCACACAATAAGAGATAAGAGAATGGGATTTCAGAATGTCCAAGTCTATGGAAAATATTAAAGAATGAAGAAGTTGATTCCAACAATAAAGGAGAAGGGTCAAATGTGGAAATATAGATAATTCTAACAACATTTTAAAGGAACAAATAAGTAGCAAATTTAGTAGAACATAACCAATGTGGACACTCCTAGATGGAAGTATAGGTATACAGAAATAACATAATACCAATGCTTTATATATAGTGAAAGAATAATGGATTGTGGACAATACAATTCATATGAAGTTGGTGTTATATAAGTTGCAATTGTATGAGAGTTGAATAATAATGGTAGGTAGATTTAAACTCATAATCAGAATGGATAGGAAAGGAATCAGTGAATGAAACTTGAAGTGTTTGGAGATGAAGAAAATCAACAAACTTGGGCTTGGATGGAAAATTTCTTCTGGAAATCAAACAACAATTCAAAGGTAAATTAGATACATAGGAAACTTAGTGAAGGAACACAACTGTGGTAAAAGGAGATGGAGTTGGATTTCAAACTAAGACAACAAAGGAAGCTACCATAATGTTAGTAAAAACTATGAAATACCATGAAGTGTATGAGAGAAACATATGAAAAAAGTCTAGCAACATTATTGGGATGGCGATAAACATGTGGATAAGCTCACCCATGTGTTGAAGTTACATGATATGCAAGTCAATTAAAATTCAATTAAAGAACAGTAATAGACATGATAATATGACCCAAAGGTTGGTGAAAGGATGATGTAGTTTTCCATAAGACTAGTTGATTAGGTAACATCAAAAACGCCAATGGAAACTATTTAGGTATGAAATAATTATGTTTCTTGAATACTTGTTGAAAAATGAATTGGGTAAGAATTCATTCATCCATAATTTTTAAAATCATGTTTCAGTATGCCTATAATATTTAATGCATTAAAAATAAATAATACCCTACCCAATATGGTGTAGTATTGGGTGGTAATAGCATTTCCATATGTGAAAATGGATACAATGCATTCATATAACTATCATTCCATGTGTGTGTGGTTATGGGTAAACAACCAATGAAATCAAAGTTTGTCAACTTGATATGGTAATCATGAATCAATGGAAGGAGGCATTGAATACGCATGCATTAGTAGATTATGTAAATCTTGTGGTTACACATACACATGTGTGTGTGTATATGTTGAATGTATCATGTGAATGCAAGTTATGCCATATTTTATTGAGTATATTTAATAGATGAAATGGTGAACATATTGGTAATGCATAACTCTGAGATAATTTCATGAGCTTCCATGAATACATTGAAATAGTTACATGAAAAAATAGTCACATTGGATGGACTACAAAAATGCTCTATCGAGAGAACATAGTTGTATAAAATAAAGAGATGTCTTGGATATGGAAGTGAAAGTGAGTCATAATGAAGATGTGGACTCTTGCTCACACTGTTAAAAGATAAGTATTATGTGTGGAACTCATGTTATTTCCAGGAATTTAATTGTTGTAATAATGATTTCCAAGATTAATTGATAGATAAAAGTTTGATTCCCAATACATTTATGTTTATGTTTATGACATAGGTGGATGGTGAATGTCATAACCCCAAAATTTCATAAAAATTTAAATTTTTTAAGATAACATAAAATGTCTAAATACGCAGTTTACTAACTACTGGCGGTTAGCGGAAAATGAAACAGTTTAACAATTAGTATTAATTAGTTTCATAATACAATAACTAATACAAATTTCATTTTCATAAGGTATACAAGAATGACTTGCATTCAAATTTCTTTTAGCTTTACTAATAATTTTACTTTTTGGCAAGTAGGTGAAATCTATCGTTGAAAACTTGGGCTTACTTAGCATTATGCTAACACAGATGGACTGCTGGTTCTTACAGGTTCAATAGGTAACGATCGATCAAGTAGAAGTTTAATTCATAATGTAGCAAGAAGTATTTCTGTTGCATGTTAAAATGCTAGTAAATAAACTGATTATTCTAAAGCAAGCTCTTATGAGGTAACGTAATTGTCTTCTATAGACTTTGTTTCTAAGACAGTATTCCATGTTTAGTCATAAAGATTGTTAACTTATCATACTAGCTAAACAAAAGATACTTACTGTGAGCTTAGAGATCAAGTTCTTTGCCATACAAGTACTTCTACTTTAACATGCTTATAACATTAACTTAATGTTTAAATGTACTGTCTTTTATTCATGAAAGTACTCCTATCAATATCCAAGGTAAAGATTTCCAATAGAGTACATGATTCTATTTTGTCTCTATCTTACTAGTCACAGAAATTAGTAACTTGTTGTTTGTATGTACAAATGCTAAACATCAAGTTATAGACTTCAGTACTTAAACTATCGCCTTGCTGCATGTATTATTGTAACAATATATAATACCACATTATTTTATATTGTACCAATCTAAATGTTACTTGCATCCTGTAGAGATCTTACTACTTGGAAATTTTCCATGACATTATAAATTTGGTTCTTGTAACTAGATACATTGTCTTAAGATGGAATACTACCTACCACCACTTTTATAAAGTTTAAATCATAGGTAAATACGTTATCAATGTTATTCCTATAATTTATAAACCTTGTGCATGGTTTACACCATAGTAATATTACTATTATAATGTTGCCTCACTTATAATAAGTTGTAGTTTATAGTAACTTCTATAGTAGATATTACTACCTAGAACTTTTAATCTAAGGTCTATATCAAGTGAAACATTATAAAAAAGGTTCCTATACTAAGCTAGAACCCAGTAAGCACAATTGACTTTATAAACAATGATAAGATTCATTGTTATTATCATTGGCAATTTGAGCATACCAAACATTATTTGTAAAGATTTACACTAAGGTCAAGCCTTGTGATTGTTTATTTGACATGGTTTAAAATGCTTTTACTCTATATTCAAATGACATATATTAGTTACTCGCAATTCTAACTAACCTTAAACCATCTATTGCAAATGATATGGTTTATGCTTTAAATAGTATGTAACTATTTTAAAGTTGTTTTGAAAAGTGAATATACAAATTGTTATTTAGAAATGTTTATTCTATGGTCAACGACATAGAATCATTGTTAACTCTTATCCTAAACCTCGATACTGTCGATTACAATGATATAGTTTATGTTTTCATTTGTGAATATATATATATATCCATTCCATAGTCGATTGCATAATTGATTTATTGATCCTGACAATAATTTGATAATTGGAAACACAGATTGACTATAGACAAGACCCTTGCATGGTTGAAAGATTTGGAGGGCACGTGGTCTTCTCTCGTCCATGCATTGGTGACTTAAAATATTTGAAAACCCTATTCACTTGTCATTTGTCTCCGAGGGTTTCGCTGGCCTGCGGGATGCTCTGTGTAGTTTCCATGGCAGCCATGAGAGGCTGCTCCTTTGCTTGCTTGCTACGTAACTTGTGTTTGTTGTTGTTGTAGTTTCAAAACTTAGTCTTTGATCACAAACTTTCATGGTTGTGAACCTTACTATGCGAGTGGTTATTTGTTTATGTGTTTGGCTCTTGGCTTGTCCATGGTTTCAGTCCCGTCTTTCTTGAAGCTTGTCACGGCTTGTGAAGTTAAGCTTGTTAACACTGTCTCCACTCCAGGGTCGGCATAGGGTTTGAATACTCCTCTATGTAAATTGGTAAGATGGTGACAACTTCTTCATTGCTCGACAACTCTTCTTCTTGTAAGTAAAGACAACTTGGTTTTTGATATGGAAACTCTTTGTCAAATTATTAATACAGTTAGGGTTTTAAGTTTAAAAACCGAGCCTTGTGCTAACGCTTGGTAATGTGCTTGTTACAATAACCCATGATAGCTCCAATATTTAGTGTAATGAAAACAATGGTCGGCTTCAGTGGACTCGTGGCCCCAACCGGTAAGCCCTGATTTCAAATATGGATTTTTCCCTACTTACAATGAGGGTTGTTGAAGGAGAAACACAGTGTTTGGAAGTATGTTTCAGTTTCTTCATTAGTTAAGAGGTTTTAGTATGATGTTTTCTCCAGTTTACTGTAAAATCCTTGCTGCTATGCTGGGTATTACCGGCCCTTGAGCCATGATATGTATTTGGTTTTTAATTAATAATTTAGCCTTATGGCTTGACAATGTAATACAGTTGGGTTTATAAAGAACTATTTTGTTAAACTTTGAGCTTTGCCTCATGTTGTTATGATTTCGTTAACCTGTAAATTATGTGTTTATTTTGCTGTTTATAAAAGATGTTTATTTTCAGATAAAGACTGTAAATTGTCTAAGGCATGGATTATAGCCTTCTTGTTAAGTTTGCTTGCACAGCTAAGAATGTAAAAGGTTAAAACTTAAATAGATTGATTTATAATTGGATAAATTAGTTGTTTAGGGTTTTGACGCTCAGGTTTTTCTTTCACAGGTTATAAGCCTGTTAGTTAAATATATTTACCTCCTAAATATGAAATACTTAGTTTTATTTCATTTAATATTTATATTTACATTTATTTTATTTACTATTCTGTAACTTAGAATTATTCAGAGCTCTGTAAAGAATGGAAGGTTAGCTTCAGAACTCTGTTTATTTTTCAAAATAAAGGGTTTATAAACATAATCCCTAATCTGGTTTTTATTAAGTAATAATTTTAAGATTTAGATAATAGTTTAAAAGATATACTGTGTGGTTAATAACTTGTTTATATACTTAGCTGATTGTCTTCTATAAACTTTTATTTGTATCAGTATACTATTACTGCAACTCTAAGTAGGTTACTATTTGCTTTTCCTGCATTTTTATTTAGTTACTCTAAGTAAACAGTAAACACAATTAAACCATAACAATGTTTTTCATTATATTTAAAACATTGAAATAAATTATACTCTGCTATCTACATATTCAAATCGTAATAACTATTTTCATTCTCTTAAGAATTCTTTCATGTACTTAAAGCATTCTAATTGTGCTAGAGTACGTCCTGGTTTCCAGGTGTGGAAAAACATAGCTTTAGAAATTTATAATCTTTCTATTCCATTATTCTCTAAACCAGTTTCATTTCTAAACAATTTAATAAGAATAATAAATCTAACATTTTACAAACTTTGAACTTTTAACATTCATATAGCAGACAAACTAAGATTATTTAACTAAAAACAGTAAATTAAAATGACATAGAACCTGTTGAGGACAATACGACAACAGCCTTAGGAGGCCATTCCTCCCTACCAATCTCTTGGAGAGCACTCAAACAACGCTTCCTTAGGACCCCCGAGCCTGTTCCTGGTATTCTTGGTTGAGAACTAGGTGGATAATGCAATTGTAGAACCCTTTATCAACTGACTAGTTCAATACCTCAATAAAACACTCTGCTCTAAGCAGTATGATCTTCAACTTAAAAGATGCAACTAGATAAATCAGCAGTTATCCCCTCAAACACTTTCCAGATTTCCCCTCCATTGAATTTCTCTGAAGTACATTCATTCACCCTGAATGATCACTTCTCTAGAATGAGCAGCCTCAGCTCTCTTCAATGGGAATTTTTATAAAGATGCCTAGGTCTTTTGGGTCAGTTTTCATTAATTGAGCCACCTGCTCTGATTCCACTTTCTTGGGGAATCATGACCACAAACGTAGGGAGGTTTCCACCTGCAACAGTTGGAAGTGGTTTGAGGATGCTGCCACATGTTGGTTTTCTCTCCACCCAGTCTCCTCCACCAATTTGACCTGTAAACACTCTTTTAACAGCTCTCCTAAGCTGTTGTCTCCTCATATTTTTATTTATATATAAAATATGCAGAATTTACATTAAATATCCGTGACCCCACTGGGTCATCAATTACAACTTAGCATAACACTTAACATATTGTTCCTCAAATAATATAAAAGTGTTTATGCAAAATTGTGGCATGTGACATACACACCCCCTTAAATTATAACATCGTCCTCGATGTTATTTATTCCTCATCCTTAGAATTCCCCTAGAACAGAATTGGATATGCATCCTGCATATGACTTTCCAATTCCCAGGGTGGCTTCCTCTAGACTAATGTGCTTCCATTGCACCTTCACCTAACCAATGGTGCAGTTCTGAAGTGTGATCTCCCTTCGCTCGATGATACAGTCTGGTTCCACTAGAAAATCTCCTTCTGGTTCCACCTGTACATCATTCGAGTTAACAACATGACTAGCATCATGAACATATTTCTTTAATACAGAAATATAAAAAACATTATGAACTCTTAAATTCGGTGGTAGAGCTAACTGATAGGCTACCTGTCCAATCCTGGATAGTATTTCAAAAGGACCACAGTAATGAGGTTCTAGTTTTGCACAAATACCCAACCTCAGAGAGCTCTTTTTGGGTCTCACCTTGATGAACACATGTTCACCTACTTGAAACTCTTTTGGAGTTCTTTTAAGGTCTGCTTGATTTTTCTGTCGATCTTGCACAATTTTTAGATTACCTTGCACTTGCTTTACAATTTCTTCCATTTCTTTCAATAATTCAGGACCTAATACTAATCTGTCCATCGGATTAATCCAAGAGATAGGAGTGTTACACTTCCTTCCATACAAGATTTCGAAAGGACGAAATCTAGCTGAAGCTTGATAATTATTATTGTAAGCAAATTCTACCAAATGCAAATAATCCTCCCATTTACCTGGCTGATCCTTTATATACATTCTTAGTAAATCTTCCAGTACTTGGCTTACTCTTTTAGTTTGTCCATCAGTTTGAGGATGGGACGAAGTACTAAAATTTAGTGTAGTATTTAATCCTTTAAACAGAGATTTCCAAAAGTTACCTGTAAATTTAGGGTCTGTATCTGAGATTATAACTTTCGCTATCCCATGCAGTCGAAAAATTTGCTTTAAAAAGATATCAGCTATGTTTGCAACTTTATATGTAGTTTTTGTAGGCATAAAATGGGCTGCTTTACTCAATTTGTCAACTACTACCATTATGGAATCATTTAAATTCTGATTTTTAGGTAGTCCAATAACAAAATCAAGACTAATTATATCCCATTTCCAGCTAGGAATGGGAAATGGCTAAAGTAATCCAGCTGGGTCTTGATGTTCAGTTTTTACTTGCTGACATTCAAAACATCTAGCGATATATTCTTCCAGTTCAGTCTTCATATTTGGCCAAAAATATTCTTTTCTTAACATAGTTATAGTCTTCTGATAACCTGGATGGCATAAGTAAGGAGTTTTATGGATATCATCTAAAATTAATAACTTAAATTTAGGTACATTAGGTACATACATTCTGTCTTTATACAATAAAAATACTTTTTCATTCAAGCTGTACCCTTTACTTAAACTTTCTGTTGGATTTTCTTTCATTTTTGCTTGTAATTTTTGGTAAATTTCATCTTGTTCTAACCCTGCTTTAAGCTGTTCTTCCAGATCTGTTGTATAAGTGCTAATAACTACTGTAAAGTTCAGCCTTGCATTTCTACTTAATGCATTAGCAACTTTATTTTCTTTCCCTTTAATGTGCTGAATTTCAAAATCATACTCACTTAGAAAAGGTAGCCACCTAGCTTGTCTAGCATTTAGGTTAGGTTGATCTAACAGATATTTTAGTCCTTTATTATCTGTCATTAGAATAAATTTTCTTCTTATTAAATGATGACGCCACATCTTTAGAGCATGTATGACAACAACTAATTCCAGGTCATATGTTGCATAATTCTTTTCATGAATTTTTAATTTCCTAGACTCATAAGCGATAACATGCCATTCTTGAGTCAATACTCCGCCTAAACCATAATTGCAAGCGTCAGTACACACTACAAAACATTTATTTGGATTAGCTATTCTTAGAATAGGTGCACACTCAATAAGGTTTTTTACTTTTTAAAACTATCCTCGCACTTCTGATTCTAGTCAAATTTCTTTCCCTTTTTTTGCAAGGAGGTTATTGGATTTGCGATTCTCGAAAACCCTTCAATGAACATCCGGTAATAACCGGTAATTCCCATGAAGGATCGAACATCAGTTACGTCTTTAGGAACTGGCCAGTCTTCAATCGCCTTTATCTTTTCGAGATCCATCGAAATTCCTTTCTTAGTCACTAAATGACCTAAGTACTGGATTTTATCCTTAAAGAAATCGCATTTACTAAACTTTGCAAAGAGTTGATGATCTCGTAATTCTTGCAAGACAATTTTTAAATGTTTCTTATGTTCTTCTTCATATTTCGAATAGATTAATATGTCATTGATAAACACGACCACAAACTTATCCAGATATTTATGCATTACATTATTCATTAGACACATAAAAACAGCTGGAGCATTAGTTAGCCCGAATGGCATTACGACAAACTCGTAATGGCCATATCGAGTCCTAAAAGCTATTTTAAATATGTCTTCATCTTTAATTCTAACTTGGTGATATCCAGACCGCAAATAAATTTTTGAAAACACCGTAACTCCACGTAGTTGATCAAACATATCATCTATGCGAGGCAACGGGTATCTATTTTTAATAGTCATCTTATTCAACTGACGGTAATCTATACAAAGTCGTAGAGTTCCATCCTTTTTCTTAATGAAGATGATAGGTGCCCCCTAGGGAGACACACTGTGTCGAATATACTTCTTGTCAATAAGTTCTTTTGATTGTGACTTAAGTTCATTAAGCTCAAGTATGTTCATCTGATAAGGGGCCTTTGAGCTGGGTACTGCACCAGGTACCAGCTCAATCGTAAAATCTAGTTCCCTTTTCGGAGGCAGTCACGAAATTTCTTTCGAAAATACATCTGCATACTCTTTTAAAACTAGTATGTCCTCCAATTTTAATTTATCTGTATTATTTATATTGGGCCTCATTAGTTACTGTTACTGCATAAGCCTTACAACCTTTCCTAATAGCTCTCTTAAGCTGCAGAGAAAAAATATGCCTTACAGTTGTTTTTCTAGGGAATCCCTTTACACTTATTGATTTTCCATCATTATTTATACAAGTAAAGGTTTTATCATAGCAGTTTAAGATCACCCTATGCTGCTCTAACCAATCCATACCGATTAGTATGTCATAAGAACGCAGAGGTAGTACATTAAACTTTACAAAAGTTTCAAATTGATCCATACCTACTGCACAATTCTTTACAAAACTATTTACCTTCCTCTTTGTACCAGTAGCTAACTGAACCAACCAAGAACTTACAAATGTTTCAATCGACAGTTTACATTTTTCTACCAAATGAGGTGAAATATAACTTAAACTAGCTCCTGGATCAATTAAAATAGATATGGGTGTTTGGTTTATCTTACCTTCTACTTCCACCATGGAAGTTTGATAGTCTGCTTGTCGATTCTCCAAGGCTGCATTGATCCTGGGAATAGTCCTCACCAAATCTCCCACAGTCATCTCCTCCTGTATTTTATGGATATTACTGACAATCTTTTTTCGATTAGGATAGACTGAGGCATAATGTGGGCCATTACACTACCAGCACTCTATGGGTTCTTTTCACTCAAATTTTTTCATGTAATTACCATGATTATTAGCAGACTCTTTACTCTTTTGATTGTTATGATTGCTTGGTGAATTATTCTTATTCCCTTGGAAATTCTTATTAGAAAAATTTTTGGCTTTATTATTTTTGGAATTCTGATTGGGCACAAACTTTTTCTTCTTTTGATCATATATATTATTCTTTTTGGCCTTCCAGTTGGCCATACTCTCCTTTTTCCTATTTTGTTCATAACAGAAATTGGCTTTCCTCATAGCTTCTTCCAGAGTTTTTGGATTGTCATACTCAATCCTATCCTTTATGTGATAAGGTAAACAATTGAGAAACCGTTGTACCTTTGGTTTTTCATCTACAAGGTATGGCACATACCTAAGTAGACTTAAAAAATTACTGTTCAAATCTTTCATAGTCATTGTACCTAATTTAGGCTCATAGAATTTGTTAGCTCTTTCTTTATAGTACTGTTCAGATAAAAATTTATTTTTAAAGTACTTCTTGAAGGTACTCCAATTTATGTTCTTCTCTTTTATTCCTTTCACTCTCTTTAAATCTTGCCACCATATATCAACTTTTCCTGAAAGATTATAGATAGACATTCTAGCCTTTAATTGGTTAGAATAGTTATAAATCTGAAAGTACTTCTTCATCCCAGATAACCAGGATTCTGCTTCCTCCCCCTTCTCAGTTTTCCCATTAAAGTTTGGCGGTTCAATCTTTTTAAACTCTGCAGAATTTCTTCATATGGTTTATATTTTCTCTTTCTGGTATAGTGGTTATCCTCACTACTATCACTAGTAGAATGAAAATTACGTTGATCACCAAACACTTCCGAAGATGAGCTGCTTTCATTTTTAGTCTGTTTAATCTTTTTATACTTATGTTGGTAACTTATATCTTCTGAATCAACTCTTTTACCCCTTCCCTCAGTTTGAAATCTTTCTATTAGGATCTGATTCAGCTCCTCCTAAGCTCTTACAATCCTCTCATTTTCTTTTTTAATAGATTCTATTTCATATTTTAATTCTTTTACTGTTTGTAAAAGTTCTGAGGAATTAGTGGTTATGTCTTCTTGTATAGGTTCTCTTTGTAAGTTTTCTTGTTCAATAAAGGGAGATTCCTCTTCTGCATATTCCTCCAGTCTTTCCATACCTGTTGTTAAACTCAGAAACAAATTTCTCTGTTGAATAACATTAAAAGAAAACAACATGAGAAAAATGATTTAATACATTGTTTCATATAAGCAAGTTGAGCTTCATCAAGGCCTAGTGTTTGAACCTTGTGCTCTGATACCACATGTCATAACTCCAAAATTTCATAAAAATTTAAATTTTTTAAGATAACATAAAATGTCTAAATACGCAGTTTACTAACTGCTAGCGGTTAGCGGAAAATGAAACAGTTTAAAAATTAGTATTAATTAGTTTCATAATACAATAACTAATACAACTTTCATTTTCTTAAGGTATACAAGAATGACGTGCAATCAGATTTCTTTTAGCTTTACTAATAATTTTACTTTTTGGCAAGTAGGTGAAATCTATCTTTGAAAACTTGGGCTTACTTAGCATTATGCTAACGTAGATGGAGTGCTGGTTAGTACAGGTTCAATAGGTAACGATCGATCAAGTAGAAGTTTAATTCATAAGGTAGCAAGAAGTGAAAGTGAGTCATAATGAAGATGTGGACTCTTGCTCACACCGTTAAAAGATAAGTATTATGTGTGGAACTCATGTTATTTCCAGGAATTTAATTGTTGTAATAATGATTTCCAAGATTAATTGATAGATAAAAGTTTTATTCCTAATACATGTATGTTTATGTTTATGACATACGTGGATGGTGAATCCACTTAATATGAGCCCATGATAGCAACTGTAAGTCTGAAATCTAGGAAGAAGGCCACTACAAGGACACGAGAACCCCACAAATTGTGCTATTCTTGTGCATAATGCATTGGCGAATGATGGATATCCTAATAAAATTGTTTATCATAGAAGGGGATTCTTGATCCTGGAAGATAAGTGAATGCAGAGAATAGGAAACTTTAATGAATTTCCTATGAGCTATTCATGAGATCTCTAGAGTCCTAGCATGGAGTGTCCTTGGCTAGCTTGTACTAGAGCACTGGAAGGGAAATGGGATAAACAATGGGACTACATGTAGAGAAGGGATCCCATTCCTTCTGTTGTGTAGGATGATGGGGTAGGAGTGATATGGATTGGGACAACTGTAGAGGGAGTGTCAAGAGGAGTAGTGAGTTGGATTGTTTCATGTGGAAACCTTGAATAAAATAAATATTCATGTAGATACGTATTTGATATAGATTTCATACTTATCTGATGAAATAAATATAGAGAACACATAATTTCTAAGGACATTATGACTATTTCATAAGTATAATTATAACATGCATAAGTCTTATTAATGATTGGTACATCTTGATGTGCCAATCTTGGAAATGCCACTAGGACATTGGAAAATTAATGCTAGTGCATTGCGGCACATATATTAAATTTTGAGTCTGATTACTCGTTGGATGAATCATTAAATTCCACATCCAACAATTACCCACTCAACATACTTTTGACAGACCATCGGTAGGAAAAATATTGAAATACATATACAAATAAAAATGTATTTCGTTGAAGGTAATATGTTTTATTTTATGCATTTCAATTTTTTTCCTACCAAGGGTCTGTCAAAAGTATGCCAAGTGGGTACTCAATGGATGAAATTTTAATTCTTCACCTATCAAGTGCCCACACTCAAAATTTGAGCAGACCTACAAGGAGAATAATTAATAATACGATAGAAAAAAGTAGTTTTTTCCCCTTTCCTTACAAATTTGATTACTCTTATTTTATTATTTTCTTTAGGATGTCCATTTTAGACCTCAAAATTTCTCTAATGATTGTGCTTGAGAAAAAAATGATTAAATAAATGGAACAAGAGGTTGAAAATATTAGGAAAAAATTGGAGGCAGTCTAAGATAGAGATAAAAGCTATGCATATAAGAATAGACTTCATAGGTAATTCAATGTTGGAGATCATGTTTATGTCTAAGCGAGGCCAATGAAGAGTTCCTTGAATCTTGGAAGTTTTCCTAGGTTATTACCAAGATATTGTGGGTCATTTGAAGTTCTTTAGAGGATAGGGCCAATTGCATATATAATTGCATTACCTACTAACACTAGAGCTCATAATATTTTTCATGTTTCTTTCTAGTCGTGGAATTGGAAAATTAATTATTGCGTGAATTTTAGCCGGACCACTTTGATACCTGGAGATAAAGTATGGTGTCCCAACAAAACACCCTTAGTTAACAACATAAACCATTTTTCATTGTTGAGGGACAAATTTACCTCCTCCTATACTTGAAGTAATTTCTCCATATTTGTCATCTTCATAGGTAGTAAATTCATCCATGTAGGCTTCCATGTAGCCATGAATCATATCTAAAAATATGCTAAGGATTTCTCATTGAAACATAGCAAGTGCATTAAACAAACCAAAAGGAAGAACTCGATAAGCATAAGCTACCCATGGGAAGGTAAACATTGTCTTATCTTGGTCCTCAAGATCGATTGTAATCTGATTGTACCCACTTAATCCATCAAGGACAAAAAGTTTTTATTACCTTCTAACATATACAAAAATTGATCAATGAAAGGTAGAAAGAAATGATATTTATGGGTAGCCTTATTTAGTTCCATGTAGTCCACATAAACTTTCCATTTTCCATTTTTCTTTGGGACTACAACAAGAGGTGAAACCCACTGATTGTCATAAATGGAGTATATAAAATTCACAACCAATAGTTTTTGGAGTTCTTTAAATACATCACATAGAGTAGGATTCATTCTATGTTGTGGTTTTCAGATGGGTTAGGAATCATCTTTGATGTATATATGATGGGTGCATAAGTCTGGGTGAATTCCTTTCATTTATTTATAATACCATGTGAATGCATTCTTATGTCTTCGTAGCACTTCAATGAGTTGTTCTATTTTTTGAGTTGGGAGTTCAGAACCGATATTCACCACTTTCCCAGTCTCAATTTCTATTTTAGTGGAGTTTGTTACACTATAGGGGGGTCCAAATACAATTTAGTTGATGCCGATGGGTCATCTAGTGTATAGTTTTCTTCGAAAACAGGTTCCAAGATATGTTGGAGGGTCTGAGAGGTTTCTTGTGATGGGGAGAAATAATTAACCAGAAAATGGTAAATTGGGTAATATTTAGTCTTCTCTTTTCTTGAGAGGTATTATTCAATCACAAACAATTGTATGTCGTTCTCCTCCTCATCTATTTCTTCCCCTTCAACCCATCGTAATAATTATTGTTCTATATTTTCCTTAGTAGGAGGGTACAATGTGAGTTCTTTGATGTACTTTCCATGATAAATTGTCATGTTCCCTGATATACAACTGATGTAAGCATAAAAAATAACAGACCAAGGGATCCCTTGGATAAAGGGATATCCATTCAAGTTGTAGTTAGTCTATAAAACCATGAAATATATATGATATTCATATGAATCCACAAATATCACAACATTATAAATAATGTCTTCATCCTTGATAGTGGACCGATATGCTAGCTAACGTATTGTGGGGGTCTCTCTAAGGTTTGACACTCCCATTATTTCCATTGTATGTTTTGTCATTACATTAATTGAAACCCTAGATCAATTTTGGCGTTGGGAATAATAAAATTATTGATTTGCACCTTGACTACGAGACTACATGGGTCAGAATACTTAGCAGTAATTTTTTCCTGACATTAAATATTTCAAGTCACAAATTACGTGTATTTTTTTAAGGGTCTTTCCTTTTTTTTCCTTAGACACAATTATTTAACAACCTTATAATAAATAAGGGCATTTTTAATTGATTGAAACAATAGAATCCTCATACACACATTTCATAATCCCCCCAAAAAATCAAATTTTGGTTGAGAAAGTGTTTATGTTTGTTTAACCTTTATGGGTGTGGAGGAGGCTATTCTTTCTCTACAAGATGTACATTAGGTGGAGGAGACACATCTAGTTGGTCCTCATAATGATC
The DNA here is from genome assembly GCA_001517045.1 of Pseudotsuga menziesii. Classification (NCBI taxonomy): domain Eukaryota; kingdom Viridiplantae; phylum Streptophyta; class Pinopsida; order Pinales; family Pinaceae; genus Pseudotsuga; species Pseudotsuga menziesii. Next base: position 18,916 of record LPNX010906703.1, on the reverse strand, counting down.
TGAGATATTTTTTGGTGTTTCTTCTTCACCTTCTTTTGTAATTATAGGAGAGGATGGTATATCCCTGATCTTAGTTGGATGTCAAAGTAATCCATGGAGGTAATGGAGTAATCCAAATAATTCATTGGTTTTGTAGCTTGTGCTAGATGCATCACCTTATTATTAGGGTTAGGGGTGGATTGGGAAGGAAGTTATGTCCTAGGAGGTGGATTACCTAGAGGTAACGTTATTTATGGCTAAGGAGGTAGTTGCATAGTAGGGAATTGACACTATTGAGGAGGTTGTTGGTGGATTTGTTGTTGATTTATGAAGGAATAATTCCCCCAACTTTGTTTCCATGGGAATATTTGAAGGTATGGGGGTATCCAGGGTTGTTGTTGCATAGGAATCTGACATGTCTGAGATGATTATGGTACTTTTGGATTAGTCCAATAAGGATTAAATGACTTCATAGGGTTTGGCATCGTACCTAGAGGACAAGGATTCCAAATTCGATTCTGGGATATGAAGCATACTAGTTCCCATTTTGTACCCGCATTTGCATAAGCAACCTTAATACCTAGAAGTGAAGAGAAATATTTAGTAGCATTATATTGGTCACATATATGGCATATTTCTTCCTTGTCTAATGGGTAGTCCTTTAGAAGTTTTATATTTTTATTTTATTTTTCTGCATTTGGAGGAGAAAATTGTTAGAGAATGGTCTTCTTCATGATGGATTTTCTTGGCCCATAGAGTATCCAATTGGGAAATCAAGGACCGAGTCTATCAGTTTTGAAGTCCTTGAAAATATTACCAATTTATGTCCTTGTAATTCCCTCTTTAGGTGGGTTGGCAATCCTAGCTATTATGTCCTAAGGCCTCTTCTTGATATGGAAGTATTTCTTGAGTATCTCATACAAGGCTCACAAACCTCACCATATTTGAGATGAGATAAATATCTTGACCTAATTAAATTCAAGATCTCAATGCAATCATATTTGATTCCATGTAACGATAGAATTTTCAATATTTCACCATCTAGTGCAATCTATGTAGATCTTTGTTGATTATATTGGAACCTTTCCACAAAACCTTCTAAGCTCTCATCCTCTTGTCATGACATTCTTAATATTTTTTCCTTTCTATCTTTGTCCTTATAACAATCCTTGTATTTATTTAGGAAAGATTTCTTCATCTCTGTCCACGTTGAGATGTGGTCTCTTCCCAACTTGATGAATAGACAAAGTGCTGCATTTGTTGGTTCTTCTTCATACTGGGGGGGGTGAATCAGTATACGACACAAATTATACAATTTTCACATAACAAATTAGGTTTCGAAACCTTTTCTGCAAAAAATTGTAAATAATACAATTTTTTCAAAGAATATGTAAAGTAAATATATATAGCTATATGTAAAAATATTATCTACATAAACGAGAGACACCAATATCCAAAATGTGAGCACCAACTCACTCAGGAAACAACCTAATTGCAAGCACCAACTCATAGACTACAAGCACCGAACTGTAAGGAATTCTATCAACTACACAAGCACCAACTTATTGATTTCAGGCACCAACCTGAAAGGATATCAGTCCTATTTGTGCAATATCCAAATAACAATGTTCAGGCACCAACCTAATTGAATACTGTTATCTTCTCTGCTTTTTTTTTCAGCATTGACTCCCAAATATGTTTTCCAGCACCAACTCCCATCTTTGTATTCTCTAACACTGATTGGAAGGAAACACAGACACCCTCTCCTTATATTTTACAACACCTACTGGAAGGAAGCACCAAATCCCTTTCCTTGCATTCTCCAACACCTACTAGAAGGAAGCACTAACTCCCTTTCCTTACATTATCCAACACCTACTGAAGGAAGCACCAACTCCCTTTCCTTATAATGAAAAAAATATAATGAACTACAATCAATATCTTTTCTGATTTTCATTTGCATCTTTCTGATATACTCTTCTTCTGGTATCCGCATCTATTCATTCTGATCGTTGCGTCTATGTCTTCCAATATTTGTGTCTTTGTACTCTAATATCTACACCTTTGTCCTCTGATATTTTCATATGCCTTCTGATATCCATGTCTCTGTCCTTTGATATATGCATATTCCTTCTGATATCTATGTCTGTGTCCTTTGATATATACACCTGCGTCCTCTAAAATTCTTCACTAGCACATTGTTACTTCTTATGATCTATGTCTTCCTAGATCCACAATATTAGGCACTGTCAATATTCCACACTTCAACGATCTGTGTCATTTCAAATATCAACTCTCTCATAATTCTGTGATCTACATCATTCAATGTGTGTTCTCTTCACACATATTGGTAGAGGGAATCCTTCTAATTTGTGCGATATTTGTTGTTCTTATTCATAATTTTGCACAATTTTTATCTCTATTGTATAGACTTCTTCTAGATCAATGAGTAATTGATACCCCAGAATTAGAAGCTTTCCAAGTCAAAATATTATGTCTTCTTCATCTTTAAGCTTACTTCAATACTTCCATTTCTTGCTTATTTATACATTTATTGTTCAAGAGATGTGTCCAGAATTTGGGGTTCCTTTCGTTCGGAGACACCCAACTCTCTTGCTTCCTAATTACACTAACCACCTCATTTCATATTTTGTCAGTGTAAACGTTATTTACAGTTCAATCTTGTGGCGTTTTGTGCACTTATGTCCACTAACTTGGTGGTGTCTCCACATATGAGTTTGATGTTTTGGTGGAATTCGCACACTTCTTGAACTTCCACATTTCTCCTCTATCTACTTCTTCAATCTTAGTTTGCGCATATAGAGAGACATTGTCTGATACTACTGAGGTTTGCATATACTTTTATATATTTATTCAAACTGATTTTTTTCTCAGCATTATCAACTGTGATAACAAGATTCTAGACTTTCTGCTTCATCAACATTTTATTGTTTCAAATTAAGCTTGTTTCTTTTTTGACATTAAGCTTGTTTCTTGTTTGACATGTAGCTTGTTTCTTGTTTGACATCAATCTTGTTTCTTGTTTGACATGTAGTGTGCTTATTGTTTGAATTAAATGACAACACCAAGGTCCAACAATCATAAACCAAAGTCCAACAATATACCCCTTTGGCATTGATGTCAACCCTAACTAACATTGATCTCCCCTTGACTATGAGATCTTCTTCTATGCACAAAATACCCCCTGTGTTCATGCCATTTAATTATTCATTCTGCATTTGTGTAGATCTTTCATTCAGATTCTATCCAACATTTATTATTTCTTCTTTCTTCATTCTTTATCTCCCGCTTTTGAAATCAATGGAAAAGGTAGACATCTTCTGAGTATTTAACCCCCCTGGCATCGTGCTTATCAATTCATTTGTTTGTTACTTTTATTGCACCAAAATTACAGATGTTTCATTTATTCCTCATCAAATCACTAATTATATTGCTTATTATCTGTGTCTCAATTAATTTGATTTTTCACCTCTTGTCACGAATTCCAAATCTTTCTTAATTTCGCACATAAGAAAATCTTACTTGATAAGTGTCACTAATCTCACTTGCATTCGCACATATTTCCATTTGACATATATTTGACATATTCAATGCAATGCTATTTCTTGAGAAGGGATATGTCATTTATGACCCATGTACTCGCATTCTTCTCACTTAACTGACATGTACTACTCGTCAATTCACTCTTAAATGTGTCTTAATTCTATGTCCCTTTGCTAGGTTTGAAGTGTGAGAGTTGGTGGCCTTCCGGTCTATTTATGGGCTATTTTGACTATACACAGAGCCATCAACTTTTTTTTTATCATTTCTTTGTTCTGTCACTAGTTAATGTAATTCCTACTATGATTGCTGAGTCAACTCAGTCTTAGTAGCAATAATTCACGACTATCTTGGAGAGTGACATATCTCAGATTAAGGAAGCATATGAAACGAAGTGGTATGCCCAATATCAAGTAAAACAACAGAATGCACATGAGATTGTGGTTTTAAAAGACAAAGTTGAGTGATTAGAATAGGAACGAAGCCATAACAATTGTTCCAATCAGTATTCACACAATCTCTCCTTCTACCAGTTCCTTCTAGCAACTAGTCTTGAACATTATCAATCAAAAAATCAATTTGTGTAGTTTATCGATTGCTTCAGTTCCACACAACCATCTTCATTGGACCTTGAACTTCATATGTCTACACAATATGAGGAGTCTCCTTTATATCGTGACATTTAGTTGTAGGTGCATGCATTAATGTTATTGCTCAGTATGTGTGAAAAATATTTATTGTATTGTTTTGTAAACAAGGATGACAACTTAGGTAATTTTGACAGAATACACACATGTCTCAATGTCTTATGTATTCCTCTTCTTTTATTGTACGCCACTTATGGCTTGGTCGTGCTCTTATAATTTTGTATTTTGAGCATTGGAGCTCTGCACTTTTTAATCTAGATGGCTACTCTTTCCCTTTCAGCAACTCCTTTATAATACAAGTTCTGATTACACAAACATATATTGTATCCGCACACATTTATGTAATTCAATACTTTCTTTTGAAGAAATGATTATATGTTCACTAATATTATTGATGCAATGTTTTGTTGATTGAAAATGAGTTTCTTTCCTATGGAAATCATATTTCAATTGAATATACACTTTGTTCAATAATATATGAACTAGCTATAATTCCTTATAAGACTTTCCTTGAATCCTGAATAATGTGTTGAATTCAATGATCTTACTTAACCATTTAATGATTAGTAATATGGGAAACAATCACTCATTTCTTGAGATGTACTTGGATATTTTTATTTTACTGTACGTGCTTGAGGAAATTTATTTACCCACATTTTAATGCACACACCTCGTTTTTGATATTGTTCCTGATTCCTTTCCTTTTCAGTCTACAGATTGTTGTTTATGTCATAACTAGTATTTCTATCTTGATGTTTTGCTGTTCTTCTACAATATTGAGCCTTATGTCCAAAGCCATAACAAGGATAACATCTCATTGTATGGCAATATTTTTCAATGTGTCCAAAGAAATTGCACCTAAAACACTTCAATGCATTGACTCTCCTTTTAATAGTATAGATGTGAAAGTTGTAATTATTAAGAGGACTATCATACCTGAAATGAACTTGATCTTCAAACTTCATTTGTTCTGTATCTGACATGCATTCACTTTCGCATATGTTTTCAACTTTCTAAACATAACCAATCCCTGTCTTGTTTGGTGGTGATCTCTATCTATTTAATATCTTGTTCAAGATATATGTGCTATTATTGAACTTGTTCTCGGTTTTTGCTTCAATATAAACCTTGTCTTCTTTTGGATTTGTGCAAGCTGGTGTTCTATCCTTGGACTGTCTTTGGTTTCACACAAACTGATTTTCACTTCTCCTTTCAACCACTTCATTCCTTAAGTGAGAATCTTGATATCCTTTTGCACAATTATTCTTGTTGGCAATTCATCTTCCTTTTTGTTTCTTCCAATAATTCTTCGAGCACAAAGTTCCTCTCACCTAGTCATGTTACTTCATTTTTTGTGCAATTCAACTTTGAATATCCTCTTTCTTCTTATTCAACTGTTTTTCTTGTGTTTCTTGAAGAGTATTTTCCTCCTTGATTTGTTCCCCGGTCTTTGAAAGTTGTTCCTTCATATATTTGTTCATATTTATTGACTTCTTCAACTCTTCCAAAGCATTAATAAGTTCACCTTCCAGTTCAACTTCTGCAATTTCTTCTTCACCATTTCTCGTTCCTAAATCACTTCCTGAATCATATTTTAAGGGTGAGGTATAGACCCCATTGCATAAATACTTAGACAAAGTTTCTGACTATCCCTTTTGAGATGAGTATTTCATGAATGAATGAAACATATCCTTTTCTTCTGGATCTTCATCATTCACAAAAGTCATGAAAATAACTTCCCCTAGCTTGAATTGTCATCATTGATCTCTTCCTTTGATGACTTGCAACCTTCCTTAGAGTATAGGATTTTCTTCTATTTAGGGAATTTCTTGTCATTTTCAAATCTGTCCTTCTAATGTGTCATCATTCATTCTATATAATCAACAACATCTTCACTATCATTTTCAAATCTGTCCTTCTAATGTGTCATCATTCATTCTATATAATCAACAACATCTTCACTATCATTGTATTCAACTTCTCTATAAGGGAATTTCAAGGAAAACTAACCTAATCCACCACACACAAAACATTTGAATGCCAATTTTCCTTTGTATTTTCCACGTCCCCTTTTTAAATTTTTTCACAAGTTGAGTTCTTCTTCATTTGATCCATCAGAAGCATTCATATTGTGTCCGTGATTGCTGCATTTATACTTATTGGTCCCTTAGAATGTTGCTTCTCTCATGGGAAGAATCTATTGTTCAGGTCTCATCTCATATGCTGTGAGAATCCTGTGCAGTTCATCCTTTGTTAACTTAGTCAGATTAGCTCTGTCTTCTAATATTGAAACTCTAGATTCAAATATAGATGAATAGGTTCTTAATACTTTTGTACAATAGATTATATATCAATCTCCACTCATAGTCCTATGATGGTGTTGACAACTTCATCTATCCAAAGAAGGTATGACAATATGTTCTGTTCTTCATTCATGTTCATGGATTCGAACTGTCCTGAAAAAGGTATTAATTTCAACTTCTTGACCTTATCATCACCTTCATAGATATTCTTGAGTTTATCCCACATGACCTTGGTTGATGCACACTGCATCACCTTGGTAAACTTAGAATCCACAAGGCCACATAATATTGCATTTTTGTCCCTTGCATTATTTTCATACAATCTTATGTTAGTTGCATCCATTGGTGTGGTTATAGGATCTTGATAACCATTCTCTATTGAATGCCAAACATCCAATCAAAGGTGTAGTTTGACCATCAAATTTTGGTGTTTTGTTGGTGGAAATACATTCATGTCTATACATATCTATACAAAGAGTCTACCTTCTAGTTGATTAAACTGATTCAAAGGATCCCACTCTGATACCAATTGTTGGTTCTTGTTCATACTAAGAGGGGGTGTGAATCAGATTAAGGTGTGGATTATACAATTTTCACTTAACAAATTATGCTTCAAAACCTTTTCTACCAAAAGCTGTAAATAACACAATTTGTGCAAAGTATATGTAAAGTAAATATATATATCTACAAGTAAAAATATTGTTTACATGAATGGGAGATGTAAATATCCAAATGTGAGCAACAACCTGATTGCAAGCACCAACTCGCAGACTACAAGCACCAACCTATAAGGACTTCTATCAACTACGCAAGCACCAACTTGCGAATTTCAGGCACTAACCTGAATGAATATCAACCCTATACACGTTCTTTGATTGTTTTTTCAGCATCGTCTAAATTCTCTTGTATCAACTAGATGGAAGCAATGACTCCCAAATATGTTTTCCAACACAAATTGGATGGAAGCACCAACTCCCATCTTTGTATTCTTTAGCACTGACTATAAGAAATCACTGCGACTCCATCCCCTTATATTTTATAGCACCTACTGTAAGAAAGCACCGAATCCCTTTCCTTGAATCCTTCAACACCTACTAGAGAGAAGCACCAAATCCCTTTTCTTGCCCCTTCTTTCCTATTTGAAATGAATAAAATATAATTGATCTACATTCTTCGTCTTTTCTTATTTGCGTCTGTGTATTTGTTATATATGTGTCTATGCCTTCTGATATCCATGTCTGTTTTTTCTTATATATACGTCTGCATCCTCTAATGTTTGCATCTACGTATTTTGATATATGTGTATGCCTTCTGATATCCGTGTCTGCATCCTTTGATATATGTGTATGGATTCTGATATTTGTGTCTATGTCTTCTGATGTCTGTGTATGTGACATCTGAAATTCTTCACCAGCACATTGTCACTTCTCGCGATATGCATATTCCAAGATCTGTGGTATTAGGCATTCTAAATACTTCCACACTTGAACAATCGATGCAATTTAACAATATCAACTCTCTAATACTTCTGTGATTTGCATCATTCATTGTGTTCTATTCGCACATCCAGGTATAGGGAATCCTTCCAATTTGTGCATTTTCTGTTGTTCTTCTTCATGATTTTGTGCAATTCATATCTCTGTTGTATAGACTTCTTCTAGATCAACAAGCCATTGATATCCCATAATTAGAAGCTTTCCAAGTTAAAATATTATGTCTTGTTCATCTTCATGCTTACTTCAATACTTCCATCTCTTGCTTATTTATACTTTTCTTGCTCAAGAGATGTGTCCACAAGATGGGATTCCTTTTGTTGAAAGACACTTAATTCTTTTGCTTCCTAATTAAGCTAACCACCTCATTTCATATTTTGTCAGCATAAACCTAATTGATAATTCAATCTTGTGGGGTTTTGCGCACTTATGTCCACTGACTTGGTGGTGTCTGCATATATGAGTCCCATGTTCTAGTGGGATTTGCACTTCTTGAAATTCCACATGTCTTCTCTATATACTTCTTCAATTTGGTTTAACATCAAGCTTTTTTCTTGTTGGCATGTATCTTGTTTCTTCTTTGACATTAATGACAACACTAAGGTCCAACAATCGTCAACCAAAGTCCAACAACATTCTTCAGGGTGGATGGAAATAACTTAATTTCCCAGCATCTTAAAATACTCATATCTTCTACACAGGACATCGAACACAAAAATAAATGTGTATGGATCTTCACTGTCCATACCATGAAAATTTGGCAACAAGGATGGGGGATTTTTTTTCATTTGTGATGCAAATCCAGTCCCTGTATTCCAAATTGAAAATTCGATGGTAACTGTCTCCTCTCCAGTGGTTTTTTTTTCCATCTTCACCAGACATATTTCCCAAAAAGTATTTAAATTCTTGTAGGGTTGTTGATACTATAGAAGAGAGTGAATTTGTTGATTTCTAATCCTTGTTTAGTTGGTTATCAGTATTAAACTATTTGGATAATTCCTATGCACCCATACATTACACAGTAGGTAACACAACACAATCCCTGCTTGTACAAACGAAGCAACTTCAATTGCAAGCTTAGCGGAATGCATAGATTCTCCAACTTGTTCCACTTGATCCTTCCCTATTGAAATATTAAGAAAAGGTGGCCTTCTCTGTGAGCTAGCAGTCCTTGCACTTCCTCCCTTTATTTATTTTCTTTATTTTCTTGCATTGTTATATTCTTGGGGGTTTTGTAGGCATAAAAAATCACCTCTATGGTCTCTAATTCTATTCGTGAATCAATTGCATGGTTCATATTTACAGATACTTTCAGTAGGATATTACACTGCGGAAATTCTATAGTGAGCTTATATTTATGTCTTGTATATGCACCTTCGCTCTTCAAACAAAAACATATGTAACCATAAATGAATAGAAAACAAGCAACTATCAAAACCAAACGAAAACTCACTGAATAAAAGAAGTTTCACACTCAAGATTAGCTATGTCAACCAACATAAAGGATTGCAACTTCTCGACAGTGATGCCAAAATGACGAGCTTCTTCAATTTCCTTCCAATTGCTCAGAAAACTATCAAGAAGTTGTACATTAATTGTCAACCATGGATCTATGAAACTTACAAGTTATCGAACAATATATATATGTTAGTCATTGTATTTTACTTTGGATTGAAGATCATGAAGTTGCAGTTCTTATAGAAATGGCATCCACAATAATGAATAGCCTAGAAAGGCACAGACTAAAGCTTCTTGATAATAAATTAACTACTTGTTGAAATTAAATTCAAGAAACTAAAGACGGAAAGGAAACTACAAATCGATCCACACTTTGCATTAAAAAGAATTGCAGGTACTGCAAAAATTATGACTTAATCTAGAACAAAAATAGGACCAACATCTATACTTTTGAATTATAATATCTTCTCATGATCAAAATTCATGAATCATCTACAAGATATCAATAAACCATGTACAAGAAATAAACGAATCACCTACATGAAATCAATAAACCAAAATCAATGAATCACCTACAGGAAATCAATTATCTATTGGCAGAAATCAATTACTGTTGTTCCTCAACAATCAACAGTCAGTACTCCATTCCACACGACAAAATTCTTTTGAAATCTAAAAATTGAATTGAATGCATTGATCACATTGATCAATCTGAACAATAATTGAAAAATCATAAGCATGTACAGATCATTCACTCACTCGCATTAATTAATTAAAGCAACTCATAAACTAATATATAGGATATATAAATACATTCCAAACTTGTCTATGGAGGGGGGCTTCCTTTAGAGACGGGGTGCTGAAGGGGTATCCAACAATCACACAAAGCTCAACAATACATCGAAAGTGCGAAGCAGCTGCAACATTTGTATTTAATAAAAGAGTGTTAACACAAGATTTCTACACGGTTTTCCAAAGTCTCGACTAAACTCATTAATAAGAGATTAACTCCTTTTATACATATTCATTATATATCTAATTTTCTCAAGTTGTTAGAATGATTCTGAGAATTGGAGATTCACGGTCATCCTACAATCTTCACAACAAACTCAAACATGATTCTAAATAAAGCACGACAATGTAGATTGGTCCTCCAAAATCGTATGAACCCATTAAGGAATTTATTACATTGATAATAGAGATCAAAGCAGTAAAAATTACCGATCTAATCCATACGAGAGTCTATGCCATCCCTAGGTGGCGCATAACTGTGAAATCGACTCCAAAACTAGGTTACGTCATCAGGCTGCAAAACCCCTATAGAGTTTCTGCAGCTCTCTTCAATCGATGTGTAACCGCATGCTTTTGGTTCCACATCTCTTCATAAAGCGATCATATTGAATTTTCAGCGAGGATAAAACCCATACTCAAGTCCTTGAGTGCTCACAGTGGTTCCCCATCTCATATGCGAGATTGTTGTACTGGTTCCACAACTTCTACAGAACCATTGTACGACCGTTCCACAGCTCCATGAAATCACTATAATGGTTCTGCAGCTACAAAATTGTTGTGAAGGTTTTGTAGCTTCACTAAACTATCATTTCGTTGAACCTATGACTCCACAAGAAAGTGTGAGCACATAGTTACATACATGTAAATCAAATAATTAACAAAATATAAGGAAATGCAAGTTGCTTCATACCATGTGCCAAAAGCGTATATTCTGAGTATAAGAAGAGAATTGAGGTTTCAGAAAAGTGGCAAAAAGGATAGGAAAAGTATCAAAAAGGTATTTAAAGGATTCCATATCTAAATCTCATAAAAAATTTGGAAGGAGATGTTAGAAAATAGTTTACAAACCTAATTGCAATGGATTGCCATGGCAATTGACTCATGGAACGAATTGAAAGCAACTTTTATGAGGCAGTTGGGGAAGAAAGGAGATCATTTATACTATCTCACTGAATTTAGAGCTTTGAAGAACAGAAATGGTCAAGCTATCCTAGTCTTTAATAAAAAGATATAGCAAATTATATAACAAGATTCATGTTTAGCAAATTATATAATAAGATTCATGTTTAGATGAAACCTTCAAGCATTTCTTTATCATACAAATTAAATTTTGAATCTACTAACAATGTTGTTGAATATGAAGCCTTAATATTAGGGATGGAAGATGCTAGAAAAATAGAAAAATAAAGATACACAGATTTCAATCTTTTGAGATTTAGAATTAGCTTTTCAACAAATTAAATGGGTTTATCAAACAAAACATCCCATAATAAGAGCATATAGGAATCAAGTTTGGGATTTGATTCCCAAACCTATTTATTTTAGGTCTCAATATTATCACAATTTTCTTAGATACTTAAATCAACAAGAATATTCACTGGCAATAACTGCTAAGACTTTCAAGCCTCTAAGTGTACCACAATTGAAATATGAGATTGAGATGAGACATAAACCATAATTCCAAACAACACCTGGTAGATATTTGAGGATGGTAAACAAATCAAGAGATTTTTAGAGATGATTAATGAATTTTGTTCTATTAATATTGACCAAGAAGATGAAGAAAATGAAGTATAAAAAAAACACAGTCACAATCAAAGCTTGGACTAGTAGATCAAATAGAAAAACATAATATCTTTCAATTAAAAATATTTACTCCAAAAGGACTAGTTCCTCTTGAACAATTGTTTGATAGAAATTATGTAACACTCAATCCTTTTGTCCATCCTAAAGTTGAAGAGGTTGAAGACTGCAATATGGAACTAAAAATGAACTATAATATATTAAACTTTATAAATCCATGAATGATGATCACAGACAGAGGTATGCGGAACTTTTCAAAGAGTGTATAGTTGTGTTTACTTGGAAGTATCAGGACTTAAATACATATGATACTAACATGATTCATTATAGCGTACCTCTTACGACTAGAACACAACCTTTATTGATAAAGAGGTAAAGAATCTATTAGATGCTAAAATCATAATACATCCAAGATATTTTGAATGGGTATCCAATTTGGTTCCAGTAAGAAACAAGAATGGGGGAGATTAAGCTTTGTATGGATTTTAGGAATCTAAATAAGTGCTCACTAAAATACAATTACCCTCTACCTAAAATGGATCATATATTACATGAAGTAGTGGGATCTAGCAACATTTCTATGATGGATGACTTCTCTGGATACAATCTAGTTGCAATGCATGAAGAAGATAGATAAAATGCCTCATTTAGTAGATCATGAGGCAAATTCATGTATGATAAAATGCCCTTTGGCCCTATTAATGTAGGGGAAACTTTTCAAAGAGATATCGATATCGCCTTTGTGGGAGAAAAATATAAATTCATAGTCATCTATCTAGATGACAAGATTGTTTTTTCAATATCAAACGAAGGTAATCTTAGACATCTTCGACAAACATTTTAAAATGCAGGAAGTTTGGACTATCCTTACTAACCCAAAGAAACCTCACTTTAAAATGAGTTATGTTAAATTATTAGGGCACATAGTTTCTAAATATTGTGTGAGAGTTGATCCAGAGTGAATGGGACTGTTCAAAGTAATTAGTCTACCCATAAACAAAAAAGAGGTACAAGCATTCCTGGGTAAGATAAATTTCTTAAGGATATTTATTCCAAACTTTGTCTAAATTGTCAAGGACATAACTGATATGCTGAGGAAGGTTAGTGAATTTAAATGGTCTTCTCAAGAATGGAATTTATTTTAGCAGATGAAGAAATCTTTGGGAGAATTACCAATGTTTGTGAGTCAAAATTACACTAAAGTTTTTCTCCTTTTTTTGTTTGCTTTTGAGAGTACTATCATTGTTGTATTGTTTCAAAAAAATGTTGAAGGACATGAACAACCCATAGCTAAGTTGAAATATAATATTATAGAAAATTAGGCATATGCATTGGTAAAGGCCTTGAAATATTTTAGGGATTATGTGTTACATTCAAGAGTCATTGCATATGTGCCTAGAAACATTGTTAAAGATGTCCTTAGGAAACTAGATAGTGAAGGGATAAGAGGGAAATTGATAGCAAATATTCATAAATATGAATTAGAAATTATGCCTTCTAAGTTAGTCAAAGGTCAAGGATTGGATAAATTATTGAATAAATAAAATTGCAAATATTTAGGGATAAATAATATTGCTCAAATATCATTAGATCCTTCACCAGAACTAGAAGAAATGAATCCACAAGAACCATTTTTTAAAGTGAAAGAAAAGTTTTTCACATTCGCATGGTATAAATAATTGTCTTCTATTTGCAAAATTTACAATGCCCATCATATTTTAATAGAGCAAGAGAAAGATGTTTAAAATTTAAAACAATCAAGTATTGCATTATTGATTAGCAATTATTATGTAAAGATCATGGTGGCAACTTACTAACTTGCATTGTTGAGTGTTATAGCTGATGTTACCACACTTGGTAGATCACACTTTTATGGCCTCCCATGTCCCTCTGCGGACTCTTTGGACCCCCTTAGCTTGAATTATACTTCGATGATCCACGAAATCCCTTAAAAACACATGTTTATTTCCATAAGCGAGTTTTAGCTTAAAATTCATGTGCACACGCAAGTTTCTCCATTGTAGACTACGTACATCGGGAAAAGTGCACAAAACAAAAAATATTTGGAGTTTTCCTCAATTGAGTCCCAAATATATTGGCTCTTCGCCTTCCATATGCCTGGAAATGCTCTAACCCGACCCTTCATTTCCTATTGAAGGGATATATATTGAGCCTCTTGAATGCATTAGAGGAGGGTAACATTAGAGAGAAAGGAAACTATAGTTCATTGTTGCCTCATTTTCTTATGCTTGAGTCTGCATCCCTTTGTCCTTTTGAGCACACATTGCTGCTCTTCCGAAGCTTTCCATTTCCTTGTAAGCTTTCTGTTGAGATGGAGGATTGAAGTGTTGGT
>LPNX010906701.1:109598-120417 GCA_001517045.1 Pseudotsuga menziesii | reverse complement strand
TTTAGTGGGATTTTCAGGGAAATATGGTAGGTAAATGGACGAATGAGCCATGAAATGGGGTAGATGAGGTAGTTAACCATTTTTGGGTGTTAACAACTATATCCTTACTCAAGCATTTGTTAAGATTCACCATGGTGAAACCAATTTCATCAACTTTCATTCCATTCTTCTTGTGTGCATCTATCCAGTCACATTTGAACAATGGATACTACACCAAATAGTATTCCAATAACATTATTTCTTGAATCACTCCATAATATTCTGTCGTTTGATGTATAGGGTTTTTATCCTTTTCACTTGATCTCAATAATATTTGTGCATCTATGCACACACCACTATTTTGGGTGGCCCTAACATTTTCTATGCTTTTAACATGAAATATACACCCATTGATTAAGTGGCCATCATACTTAGTTGCATATTTCCTTGGCCCACGTGCCAACCATTTAAGGTTGTCATAAATATTTTATTTTTCTTCCACCTGTAAATTTTTAAATGTCATTAGAAAACCATGCAATTTCAAACTATATTAAAAGAATCTCACCTTCATACATCATAGTATTATTGATTAATGAAGTTCAATTAAATCTAATATGAAGAACATAGCATTACCTATTTTCTTAACCAATCACTAAATTGTTGGTTGAGGAGATTTTGTAGTAAGACTTCATCTTTTTGGGATTGGATGTTGCTATTGGTAATTTTAGTCAAGCGCATCCTAATTTCAAGTAATGCCAATAAACAATTTATGAAAATATTGTGATGTATTATAATAAAAAATGATTTCATAAGTATGTGCTTATTACTTACTCTATCCGAGGTTGAATTTCATCTATGTTGTGCAAGACCCATTTGTGGGACTGTAACAAACTAGTTTTATCTAATTCAATAGAAGTTCCACTAGATAAGGCCTTCCCATATTGTCCAACCTCTCCTTCTTCATCGTCCCAAGATTCATTTCTACTAGGCATGATTTCAATATATTCCATACCTTCAACTTATCCAGCACAAGATTTTATGGATTCCTCCACAATGTAGTTTTCAACTATGCAGCCTTTGGACCTATTCTTATTTTTCACATAACTTTTGAAAACTTTCATGTTCCTAGAAATAAAACACAAATTGTAGTCAAATAAAAAGTATGAATAAAGAGTTTCTAGTAATGTATTATTATTATATGCACATAAAATGTTGGAATTTATGTCGATTTTCACTTAATAAAATTTTTGAGTAAGCAAAAATTTTCCACAACATCATCTTGTAAGTTATCACGATTTGTTGGATCCACCATTTTTTCACTAATTCGCCTATAAATGAAGCAAATCCTAGAAATAGTGTTTCGAACTGCTTTTGGCAGCACATGGTGCAATGTTATTGGAAGGTTTTGTTGCATGAAAACATGGAAATCATGTGCTTTCATACTATGAAGCTTGAGATATTTCATAGATACATGATTTCTAGGGTTTGAACTATATCCATCTGGAAATTTTAACGTGAACAAAACAACACAAAGACTCTCTTTCTCCTTTTTTGAAAGAGTGTGTGGTGCGGGTGGAAGAAATGTTTTTTTTCCTTTTTGTTGTGGCCATAGTGAAATCCTTATACCCAATTTTTGTAATTCATCATGCGAAATTTTCCCATCCTTTGATTTATCTTTTATATCCATAAGGGTTCCAAAAATACTTTCACATAGATTTTTTTCTATGTGCATTATATCTAAAATGCAACGCACTAGGAGTTTCTACATCCAACCATATAAAAAATCAATGAATTATAACATCAAAGAAAAACTAAACAATTTATTCAAATTAAACACAATTAAATCCTTCAAGCACCATACATTTTAGGCCTTAAGTTAATGTGTACACATACCTCCCAATATGTTAAATTGAATAGAATTGACCTTTTCTTCCACACGATAGTCATCAAATTTTCACCTTTTTTTTTTAATTTCTCTTTCTTTTTGTACTTTAAGTATTTCCCCATTTCTCTTCCTTTCCTTCTGTTTCTGTGAAAATATCTGACACTTGCACAATTTTAGGTGCAATGAGATGCTCAGAATTCCCATTAAATGATCAATTTTGTGAACGATGCTTATTATTTATTGGAAGATATCTCCTATGTACCATGTACACACACTTCCTACTAAATTTGAGATACAATGAATCTATGTTCCTTCCACATATAGGGAATGTGCAAAACCCTTTAGTCATGCAACGAGCCATATTTCCATAATCAGGAAAGTCATGGATTACCCACATCAATATAGCATTCATATTAAAGAATGACCTTGAATGAGAATCATATGTCCTTTCCCCTTCATCCCATGTTAGTTTTAGTTCATTTACCAATGGTTCCAGATAAACATCTATGTCATTTCCTGGTTGCTTGGGACTGGATATTAACAATGACAACAAACAAAAGCTCATTTTCATGTATAACCATGGCTTAATGTTATATGTGACTAGTACTACCGACCATACAATGTGAGTACTACTCAAGTTTCCAAAAGGATTAAATCCATCCACTGCTATTGGACATCGTACATTGTGAGGATCGTTGGAAAAATAAGGCCATTTAGAATATATAGTTTTCCATGTCGAGATATCAACTAGGTGGCACATTATTCCATCCTTACTTGCATTCTCATGATGCCACCTCATTTTCTGTGAAATATATGTAGAGCTGTAATAAAAACATAAAGAATCATATATACATTGCAATACTTAGTAGATTAAAGAAGATGATTTTTAGTAGGTTGGTAGTACATGAAGGTGTATGATATAATGGAATTATAAGAGTTCAAAATCATATATGTGCATTCTCTTCAACCTTGGAACTATAGGGAAATACCTCGACACTTTGGCCAAGATACCAGTATGCACCTTTTCCAAAAGAGCATCAACCTTCCATCTTGATTCACCACATGTTGGGAATTCATTTAATTTTTCATATTTTCCCCAATATAAAATGCAATCATTTTGGCATGCATGTGTCATTTCATAGTCCAACCCCAATGATTTAATCAAACCTTTTGTAGCATATGTAGATTCCAGAAGTGTATTTCCTGTTGGAAGCATTTCTCTTTGCAACTTCAACAACTAGGTGAAACTTGCATCAGACCATCCATTTCTCACTTTAAGGTTGTACAATTTCACATTTTCCGATAGCTTAGTGAAACTAGTGCAACCTAGGTACAATGGTGCCTTGGCATCTTCAATTAACTTTAGATATTGATTTATATCATTTTTTTCCATTGATGCTACTTCAACATTTTCACAATTCACATATGGATTTTCATTATAACATTGATAAGCATCATTCACCATTTCAACCATATGATAATCAACCATGCTTTCCTTGTTATGATCATCATTCTCAATAACTTTAGTATCATTTGTAAGCAATGTTGCAAACTCATCATTATGATTATCATATTGATGTTCAACTATGTGTTCATCACCATGTGTAATTTCTCAAAGCAAATCATGCATCTCTATTGTGTGGCATTTATTTCTCTTGTAAAATATATAGTCTTGAGTAGGATCTCTCTCTCCATGGAAAGAAACAAGTTTTATATGAAATAATTATACCATGAATCATCAAGTGGTATTGTACTTCCTCAAACGTCAATACTGCAACATTGCAACATTTTTTACAAGGGAATATTATGGTGTTATTATCCTCTGAATTCCTTTTGGAAAACTCTATGAATTCTTCAACCCTGACTTGATATTCCTTTGACATCTTACATAGAACCAATTTTCACATCACGTAAGAAAAAACCACTACAAATTACAATGAAGACATATTTTATAAAATATCATATTGAAGAATATGTTTGGCCAGGAAAAGTGCATAAGGAAGAACCTAAAGCGCAAGCACAAGTGGAAAAGCAAGCGCACGAAGGGATAAAAGCAATCAAAGGATGGAAAGTAGGTGCAAAAGAGAGGATGCTGCAATGTAGATCAGTGTGACAAAGGAAAAATTGTACCTAAAGAGGCAGGTAGAAGAGTAAAGGTTGGACAGGTGCATGTCAAGAAGGACAGCAAGAAATCGAGTCGACAAAAGACTAAAGGACAATTTTACGGCTGGTTATGACCTGTATAGGCAGACTGAAAGATGTTTCTGTGACTAGTTAAGGCCCACGATTAATGTAATACATGAATTTTGCGGCCAGGTATGGGTCGTCATCAATGTAATAGAAGATATTTTGTAGCTACTTATGACTGTAATAACCGAGTTGTACTCAGTCGACCTTGCGCATTCTTGTAAACATTATAAATAGGAGGAACCCACTCTATATAAGGGTTAGCTTCAAGAAATAGTTCAATATTAGCTTTCAGTTACCTTCATTAGGAGTTTATAAGAGTAGAAGTATTGTAAAAGATCAGAGAGTAGTCTAATAGTATAAGGCTGTTGAGCTGTGAATCTACAGCTGTGTGCGCAGACCTTTTTATAGGAGTGGATCTGCAACTGAGAGTGAAGACAGTAAAGTAAAAGATTTGATCTAGGATGTGTGCACATGAATAAGAGTAGATAGAAGAATAACCAGAGAGAATGAGAGAAAGAAGAGTCTGACCCAAAAGACATATCTTAAAATAGTGTGTAAGCCACAGACTACAAGGTGCTATATATATTTCTCATTCCAAATGAAGAGCACCTTGGTGGTTTTTCCCATATGGTTTTCCACATTATTTCCTTTATTAATGAATGATTGAATGTTGTGTTGAATGTTTGATTAACTTGCATTATTTATGGTTATTGTTGGAATGAATTTCGTGGTACTAATAAGTAGTGAATGAATGAATATCTAAGTATTGTCGAGCATTGTGTATTATTTCATGTTTAAACACTTTTAAGTCATGATATGAGTCACATCACAGTCATTTAATTTAAAGGAATTAGTTGCATCACACTATTGCACCATTTTTCAAGTTGTTAAGAACAAGGTTGTGTCACATGCTGGTTGTGGCACACTTTTGCGCCTCTCTCGTGTAGCGAAATAATCCATCCTTACATCTCTGTCGAGTGCCTTGGCCGTGCACCAAGGGAATACAATCCCTCACCAACTATGGAAACATGGTTCTGGAATTTACACATTAATATATCTCGATTGAGACTACACCTTCTTCACAAGTGTTGTCGACTGAGCTTGCTCCGTCGGGCCGATGTCTTTGGGTGATTTGTTGGTTTTATGTTATTGTTGAACCTAGGCCGCGTGAGTGTGGAAACGTAGGCCAACAAATGGTTCAGTTTTCAGGACCCTTAATCATTTGAGTCGAAGGATATGTTGTGGCATCCAACAAAGAAGGAAATAGAGGATTGGATGGAGTCTAAGATGAGAGCATTTGCACAAGAAGAAAGCACAAGGTCACAGTTGAGCACAGAAAACTGGTTGGACCAGTATATATACTTTGATACTCATGAGATATTCTTTGCAGAGTTTCCTATTGTGATGCATGAGTGGTTTTCAAGATTGGCGACTCGACAGACAAATTTCCAAAGAAGAGAAGCGGTCGAGTGGAGTGATCAGTTGGTTCGTGAGATAACTAGTGTAAGTAACCCCATCTCTAGAGATATTTCTTTTTGGGCCGACAGTATTTTACAAGCATATATTACTAAGTTTGTAGTAGAGATGATAACCTCATATAGTGAGGCAGAAAGAAATTTTTTCCAAGGACCTCGATAAAGGTACTTGTTATCTATAAGTACATGGATAAAGATGCTCGTATATGAGAAGCGTATCTTGCAGTTGAGCAGTTGAGTTGCATATCCAGAGGAGGGGATATGTCATGAATGACATATAGAGAAAATGGGATATGGTGAGCTAATATGTTCTCAGGAAGTATAGAACTTGAAATAGAAGCTGCATTCCTAAGGAGTGGAAGGAGATTCAGGTCAGGAAAGAGAAGAAAGACAGTAGGAGGAAGACGGACTCCTAGTTTGTTTGAAGAAAGTGAGTATGAATTTGAGTCGTGTATAGAAGAATGGTATTGTGATGAAGAGGAATACTATAGCCTGATTTCTGATGGAGCAGAAGAGTCTAAAGAATCTGCAGAGACACCAAGATCAGGTCTCAACTACATCACACCAAGAGTATTGTTGGAGGTAATGTCTAGATCCTCATCTCCTAAAAGAGATGTTAACACTGATAGTGCTAGTATTGTGACTAGAAATCAAGAGGGTACACCTCCATAAAATTATTCATTAGACAACCTCGATGCCAACTCAATGGCTGGGGTAGATATTAGACTACCCACATTCCATGGGAATGGAGCAGAAGACCTAGAGCAACATTGGTTTCTTTGCAAATATGTTTGGATGGTTCTCCTAGTTCATAATGTGGACATAAATAAGGTGTAGATGATTACAAATTTTTGGGGTCGCACGCTGGACTGGTTCATGAAGTTTTACGTAGTACCAGCAAGAACCCCATAGAATACCCTTGATTAGATCCGACTCGCTATGATTTGTGAGTTCAAAAAACCTAAATATGAGTCGTAGTGCATCACTGAGATCAAGGAGATAAAATAGGCATTGATGGAATCCATATGGGATTTTAATCAGTGATTTAAAATTTTGATGGCCAAGGTTAGTTTCCAGATGTTGAATGTGCATCATAAAGAGTCGTTTATTGTTTCTCTATTACCACACATTCGATATCCTTTGATGCAATAGAATATTGTGCAATAGATGGAAGCACTAGAACTGATGATGAAGCTGGAATCCTCACCGATCAGAGATGGTGGCATAAGAATGATGCAGATTCAATCGCAGTTGGCTAATATAACCTTGCAGCTTCACGACATCAATAAGGGAAAAGATGCATGTGAGGACTTGTGGTGCACAATATGTTGAACGGATGGAAACACCAAATACAATTGTCTGTCATCCATGAACTATATCTCATCGAGTGCACCAAATGCATTAAGTACCCACAGGCTACCCTAGTGTCGAATATGCCATACTAGAGGGAATCGCAAAAAGGATTTCCTATACTTACAAAAGATTATAAGTACCCCAACCATCCTTTTCTGTAAATTTTGTAAATCAGTAGGCCATGATGAGAAGGATTGCAGAGCATATCATCTCTTGAAGGAAAACACAGTAGACACCTACTTGATGAAGAACGATGGTAAATTTCAGGATGAACAGGAGAAAGCGCACTACTAGTATGTCCCTTTCCCACAAAACCAGTATTTGAACCAGTATTATCCATAGTATGCACCTCAGAATCAATACGCATCATAGAATCAGTATCCACTGCAGCAACCACACCCTCAGGGAAGGCAGGGTGGAAAATTCAGACGAAGAGGAGGAGGAGGATTTGGAAAAGGAAGATTTTAGGTTACATGCTATAACTATGGAAAACTGGGCCATTATGCCAAATATTTCCAAGAGCCTACAAATACATTTTCATATTGCAAAGCACATCACCATAATGTGGAGAAATGTCCTCAATTGACTGTGAAGTGGAAATCTTGGACTATCGCAGGTCCTAACCCTGTGCAAAATCTGAATGTGAATCCAAATCCTAAGCTAAATGTTCATATGATTATTGTTGAGATGACAAAGTGGAGCGTTGCTGTTGTAACACGAGGAGGTGATGTGACCGGATCTAATTAGGGTATACCATAAGAACAACCACAACCGCATCTGCATGTATGGCACGCAGTGCAGAAGAAACTACCATTCAACATTTAAAAGAAGAAGCAAGTATTTTTTGATGTGCGAGCAAAGTTTGTGGTTCAAGAAAAACCTTCGACATCAACCGAAGTCAGGGATATTCTTGAATGCTTCCAACAGTTATTCCATAAATAGATCCCAAAAAATGTTAGTAAGCTCAAGTTGTTTATGTCAATTTTCTTAGTGCTAATTCAATATAAGGATGCTATCGCAGAACTACAAGCACTAATAGAAGAAACCCCAGTAGAGTCACAACCTGGAAGGAAGGTTAACCATGTCAGGAAGAAATTCAAAACGGGGTGTGAGTTAAGAATGACTATGCATAGAGGGGATTATGACATGGATTACATCATTCTAAATCTGGGTTTGGATGCCAATATTCTGACGTGACAGACCTAGGAGAGCATGGGCAAGTCGTGCTTGGACTGGTCCCTTGTTGAGTTACAACCTGCAAATCAGGAGAAGGTCCTACCAATTGGTAGGTTGATTTGATTACCTGTCGACATTGAGGGGCTGCACACATTCACATACTTTGAAGTCATCAACATTTTCGATGACATGAACCCATGTCCCGAGCTTCTGGGGATACATTGGGCCATATGTAATCAGACCATTAGAAATTTCAAGAAAACGATTCTATCATTCAAGGATGATGAGGTGAGGGTAGTATATCCCATTGATCCATTATAGGGACAAAGATACATTGATCCTATCTATAGCGAGGGAAAGTTTGATTATCTCAACCAGATATACAATTTCAGCGCCTTAAAATATGATTATGTGAACCCGACAGCAAATGGAAACCTGATCTGGAGGAGTGCTAGTTCCTATACATCAGATTCGGGAGAGGCCTTATAGAACTGGAAAAATAGATTGCATGAAGTCTCTATGAGGTGATGCGCCAGACTTACCTTGATCTACGCAATGGATAGAGAATCAATTATCAGAGTTACCTACCTATAAGGGCTCACCTAATATTACGACCTTTCTCAGTGAGTTCGAAGGACTAGTAACAGAACCACAGTGCTTATCTACATTGGACTATGTACTGAAGGCTACACCCGCTAGATGGTGGAGTACACATAAGCAATCCATATCAGAATGGCCATGGTGCATAATATTGTTCGAATTTAGATGCGGTGCGGAAGTCATAGTCATGATTTAGAAGTATACAGGGATGTCGAACCCTGTCGAGTACATTAATTAATTATACATAGCATTTTCAAAATGCCTGCAGTAGGAATGGGTCCATCATTTCATTCATAGATTGTAAATGACACCCAGGAGTTGGTATAAATCTATGCAATTGTGACAAGGTGGTCACACATTTTGCGCACACCTTTGTATTTGTTGATGACTAGCCGACAGTGGATGTTGTGCTTCAAGTGATTAAGAAAAAGATATTCTTTGAAATCCCTGTCGATGTAGCAATTTCCCATCAGTGCAATGCGACTATCCAGCAATGGATGGCTTGCTACAATATTTCAAGAGAACCAGATGGTGATCCAACTAACATAAACATACTAGAGTCATGGGGTATGCATGAAGTCAAGGGAACTGGTATTTTGAGCAACCAGTTCCTCAAACCACTAAAAATTAAGAAAGTAAACATTGGGTCTCCAGAGAGCATGAAGTTCGCCAATATAGGAGATTATTGGGAAGCTGAGATGATATCAAAATAATAGACTTGTTGCATGAGTTTCAGGACCTATTCCCTACCAATTTCTCAGAGATGAAGGGAATAGTGGGATATCTAGTAGAAATGAAAATACCCCTGAAACCAGATGGTAAGCCAGTTAAGTAGTGACCTTATAGGCCAAATCCAAGGTGTAAAGAAAAGGTAAAAGCAGAATTGGATCACATGCTCAATGCAGGAATCATTGAACCTATTGAGGAATCTGAATGGATCATCCCTATAGTGATCTAGGATAAGAAGACAACGTGCGAAGTGAGGATCTGTGTTGACCTGAGGAAGTTGAACGATGCATTCCTGCACAATCCATTTCCAACACCATTTACAAATGAAGTACGTGAAAGTGTTAGAGGGTAAGAGATGTATTCATTCACTGATGGCTTCTCTGGTTATCATCAAGTCAAAATCCTGAAGGAGGATCGCCACAAAATGACCTTTGTCACTGAATGGGGATGATACCACTATACAGTGATGCCCTTTGGACTCAAGAATGCACCTATTATTTTTTCTAGAATAGTAGTTTCTGCTTTTAAATATTTCATACATAAATTTCTGGTCTACTTTGATGATTGGACTGTGTTTTGTCTGGTAAGAGACCACATTAGGAGTCTACGCTGTAGGAATATATTAAACCCACTCACAACTTAGGATAAAATAATTAATCATTATTTGATTAATTATTCACCCACTAGCTTAATTAGTTGGCATCCACTTGCACCTTAAAGTCAATGCATGCCATCCATATCCTAGGAATTATTTATTTCTGATTCTGGGTTCATTTAGAATTAGTATACAGAACCTTATAGCAGATTCTACTTTTTTCTGCTTTTTCTGCTTTTTCCTGCTTTTCTATGGATAAGATAAAAGCTAGTCAACTAGGAAACTGACAGCTTTTGTTTCCAACCCATCCTCCATTATTTTTTCTCCATTTTCTAGGATTAGCATTTTATTTCCATCTCCTTGACAACTCACTCATGCTTTTTCCAACTCGTGAGGTCCTTGATAGATTTAGCAAGTGCTTTATCCACCTATGGGGGTTTGCTATATTTTGGTAAGTCAGACTTTTTGAGCTTTATGAGTTGTTTCCATACAATTCGACTTTCCTATGAGGGAATATATATTTATGTACACTATTATTCATAATTATTCAATGGAAGGATACACACCAATATTCATCTCTTCATTCATGTGATTCAATCTCTTTTCTTCTCTCAATTTTTTCCTGTGTATGCTTGTGAGAATTCTTAGTAGCAAGATCTATTTTCTGTGCTTCTTCTTAGCATCATTGCACATAACATTGATCTATTATTTCTACATGGTATCATAGCTACAAGGTTGATCAAGTTCTACAAAGTTGAGGAGCGCTTCCAATCTCCTATCTCTCTTTGAAGAAGAGCTTGTCTAGCTTACAAGATTTTCTCCTAGTTTGTTTTACAT
>LPNX010906701.1:53430-69942 GCA_001517045.1 Pseudotsuga menziesii | reverse complement strand
TTGATCTTTGGATGGTTTGATGGTGCCCATCATCACCAGCTTGTCTTGTTCTTATGTGAGAGATTCCATGAAATCTGCAAGGCTAGGCATCTTCCAGGTTCAAGCTATCAGTTTTGTGGCATAGAAGGTCGAAACAAACACTGAGTAGTCAGGGCCTAGCTTCGAGAGAATGGCCAAGATGAGCTGATCATCCTTCTTTTCAATCCCACACTGTTTCAGCTGCAAAACAAGTGCTTTGAACTTGGAGAAATATAGCTGCAGGGATTCAAATCTATTTGGACTCAGAGAAATCAGCTCATTTTCGATTTGATGTCCCCTCATCTCATCTATCTTTCCAAAAAGATTAGAAATATTCTCCCATACTTCATTCGGTGATGTCAATCCATCAAGATGGAAAAGGAGGTCTCTGGAAATACTCAGACATAGGAGACCATAGGACTCATCCCTCCTGTTGTGCCATTTTATCTTCTCTGCAGCTACATTGGACTCTGCTTCTGTTGCCATAGTCACCCTATAGAGGCATTTTGATCTCAACAGTATCTCCATCTCTGATTTCCATTCAAATAAATTGAAGGGAGTCAAGATAGTTTTCTGTGATTGATCCATAGCTTAGAAAATCTGTCCCGGGTGTCAGTAGAAGGCTCCCAATCACTGATGTCAAACCTGCAAAATAATTTTGAAGGAGAGAAATCGATCTACAATGGCTCTGATACCATGTGGAAATTGAATCCAGTGATAGATTAATTTTACTCACAACAATTAACAATTGATCATGCAAAATCACTCACAAAAGAGCCTGAAATTGGAGTTGAACACTAAATTGTATTAACTTAGTGTACAATAGCCAACCCTGCAAAATAATAGGTTGCTATATTAAATAATTACATCAGGGATTCAAATGCATGAGGAGAAATTCGAATCTAGCATAAAGCAGGCTTATTAAAATGAAGCAAATCCCCCATAGGTGTAAAAAGTTGATCCCAAATCTGTCATGGAGCTCACGAATTAGCAAAAGGGCTTAGGAAAGATAAAGAGTGATGGAATGACAACTCATACATTCTTTTCCAAGGATAAAAGAGTGGAGGATGAATAGGACAAAAAACTAGTTCACCTCACCTAGTCAAACTTTCCCTATCGCCTTAAAACACTGAAAAAGCAGGCAATAAAGCAGAAAAAGCATAAGGGCGCCTAGGAGGCCAGAAATAAAGCAGAATTGATTCCTTGAGGTTTCCCAAGCGCTACATGAGTCAAATAAGGCAATTTTGACCACTATGGATAGGTAAATGACAACTTGCATAAGGTGGGACACATGAACTAGGCAAATAAGACAAAAATAATTAAATTAATGTCTAAGGTGGTAAACTATGGGTTGATTATTCTAACACACCTTTCCAGATAAAGGTCAAAGTTGAATCATACATGATTGCTTGTTGTATTGTTGATGAAGGAGCCTCATTTAGTATCTTGTTTGCTCGTGCTTGGCGAGGCATGGGATCTCCTAGCCTTGTGTCGACTACTAGTCAGTTACGGGCATTTGATAGAAGAACTTGTATAGCCTTGGGAATTCTTGCTCAAACACCTGTTACTTTGGGTGGGAAGACCGTCTTAGTTGACTTCATGGTGATAGAAGACCCCTTGGACTTCAATATGCTCCTTGGACATGATTATGTCTATGCCATGCAAGTTGTGGTGTCAACATTATTTCGTGTGATGCACTTTAATCATGGTGAAGAAATTGTCACTATTAATCAGTTGGATTTTCTTGATCCGTCTCCTGACCCAACTAGAGACCAGGTCTTTCCTTTATTGGTTCCTAGTGTTTCTATAGACACTAACCCGCCACAGGTGAGCTATGTGGCCTCTTGTCCTTTTTGTTCAATTGCTACTAAGAAGTAGCCTCTGTTTTCATGCTTACCTTCCTGGGACGTGGTCCCAGTAGTTGACCAGGTGAGTCATCCTATATAGACTGTGGGGCCTAATCTCCACTCTGTTAATCCATTTGAAAGTTTAGACATGTGTCCTATCTCGGATGATCTCCTTCCTTCGGGTGAAGTCTTCCTAGAGTCTTTGATACAGTCTGACCTTCTTTTGGATGTTGGTCCAGTTGTGACTAAGTCTAAACCTGATTTGCCTAGTAAGCCTGACCTTTCTTCTTATGTTGGTCTTGTTGAGTCTTTCGACTCTCCCTTCAAACAACAAGTCAGTGATCCTGATGAGTTTGATTTTTCTTATGAATTTTTCAACTCTTGTGATATTGAGTTTGTTCCTATAGATTCTATCTCCATTGTTGATTTTTGCTCTCCTTCTGAGGTTGATCTTAGTGATTATAAACCTTCGAGCCTTGGTATTATAGAATATTCTTCAGTTGATTATGCCTTGACTTTACCTTTTATAGAAGATAGCAAAGTCGCATGTGTTTCTACCAAAGTGACCTGCATCGGATCTTTTCTTCTGAATATGATCCCGGTGTTGTTGTTTCTTGGAGATAGGATTCTTAGTTGGATTCACAATTGTTTACTAGCCTCGCCTTGTGCTTCAAGTTGTAATTGCATTTGCATGTATCATGCTCACGCTTTTGAGCCTGATGCCGGCTTCCACGCTTTTAGCTCGTTGTATAAGCCCTCATCTTTGTTCTCTTCGTCGCTAAGCCTTGTATCATTTTGCCTTTGCAACTTGACACCCTTTACCTTGAGGAGACGTTCCCTAAGTGTCCTTATCTTTCTCGCTTTCCTTGCATTATGCATAGGTTTTTTCCTTGTGCTTGGAACTAGTTTCGCCTGCCTATGACACTCGTCTCCTCGCATTTAGAGCATTCTTTCTGCTCTCCTTCGAGCTCATTAAAAACAGTAAGGAGGCCGCGAGTTGAATTTTCCAGACTCATTAAAAATTCACGGGAAATATTTTGAGTTTCTTTAGGCCCAAGTCTGACTCCTCAAAATAGACTTGACTGCCGAGTAAACTTGTCCATTCAGGCTCGTTAAGAATATGTGAATGGGCATCCGCATTGGTGGTAGGTTATCTCTTTCTCGGACCATGTGGAATAATAGGATAAATGATCGCTCTCTTTTCTTTTTGAATTGAGAAGAGTATTCTCAGGTATAGGTTTATCACTTTTCCGGACCTGAGGGACTAAACTTATGAAAAAGGAACCCCCGGTATGAGCTTAGTTTTCTCTTTTTCGTGCTCTGGACCAAAACATGAAAAATATTTCGAGTGTACTTTATGTCTTTGTCATGCTCGTTAAACCCTAAAGAACAAAGCATCAAGTTTATTGTTGTAAGCCCCATTTCTCGTAATCAAATGGATCTTTCCAAGTGATCTTGCCTTCCTTCACACTCATAAACCTCAGGCTATATGCTTCTTTTGAAGGAGCGTTGGGTAGGTGGTAATTTAACCTTTTTCGGACCTTCCTGACTAAGTACGAAAAAGGTGCGCCTTTTCTTCTTCAGAAGTTAAGAGAGTCCTTCTTTGGTATGTTTTATACTTTTTCAGCCTCAGGAGACTAAATTGTATGAAAAATCACCCCCTTGGAGTCTTCTTTGGAGTTTTCAAATTCTCTAAACTATGAAAACACCGTCGAGCATGTACTAGTTTGGGCTCGTTAAATCCATGAATTAGTGACACTATCAAGCATTATTTTCCCGTCTCTTCAATCTCGTTAAAAAATGAAGAGGGATCCGAGTTTACTTTCCTGGACTCGTTAAAATTTAATAGGGAAGGTAAGGAAGAAGTTTTCTCTTGTTTTCAGTAATGGCAGCATGTCCTCCTTGAACATAGCACTCTTTGTTTTTCGATATCCATGTTTTAGTGATTACTTTTATGTTTAGCTATTACCTTGAGTTTCTTACTCCTCCTCTTGTCCATTATACCTGGGGAATCTGATCATGTCTCCTACATGACAGATAGGTCTAGTTGTTCTATCTATAAGTTAAATGTTGCCTTGGGTCATCTCTGTGTTGTGCTCATTGTTCAAGGACTATACCCAATGTCTGATCTATAGCCTGATCCCATCATTGTTATATCTGTTATCTATTGTGTCTCCCTTCTTTTTCCCAGTTCCTATTCACTCGTGTGATCCGTTGGAGGATCTATTTCCTTCTTTATCACAGCATGGTTCCATTTAAGTACTTCTTGATGACGAAGACCTCAAGTTTTGACGTTTGTACCTCAGGATTCACTTTCATCATTGGTGAATTCCTTTGCTTTAGTTGTCAATTATCACCTATTGATTGACAAACTGTTGAATCCTTTCCATGTTCGACTTCAACTTACCCTTATTCACATGGCTCGGATTGTACTGGTTCTTTGGGATCCTTTATGAAGACCTTAGTTCCTTACCTATGGACTAAGTTGCGCAAGATTATGTTCTATTCATATACACAGCTTCCAGATCTTTGAAGACTCATCATTATTGTATATTGTGGCTTCGATCCACCTTTGTAATATACGTGGTTTCATACCCGTATCATATGATGTACTCAGATATTGTAAAGGAGCTAGTGTTCCAGTAAATTGAACATAGCATCCTCAGATGTAACTTTGTATATGACATTACTATGTATTTGTTTCAGGTACTCTCTCTGCTCCATTGGATTTCTGAGTTCTCCAAAGATAAAGATTATAATGTATTTCAGCCATCATTTCCCTCTGAACTCACACATTAGGGGGCATCTATTATCCACCTAAATGGCACCTCTCTGTCCGAGTGCCGACATTCCTCATGTTGGCACACAAAAGGACATTTATGGATTGAGGGTTGCCAAAAACACTATATATGGGCTTATTAAGAACTATATTCATCATCCATCTAGCTAGTTATTTTTACCCTTTAGATATGTCAATTCATGTATGCAACTCTTATTATATGCAACTCGCATGTTCTACGCAAGTATCGGTTGTTGCATCTCGTGTATAGATGTGTACGTGGGTTACCCTTATAGAAACTCGCAGGTCATATGCGAGTTGCTAGTATTGATACCCGCGTACATGTCCCTTTGACATTAAAAATAAAAACACGCGATTACTTGAGATTAGTTAAGCACTTAACCTTAATCACCTTAACTGTCTCAACCTCCTCAACCTTTGAAACTGCCTTATTTTACCAAGTATAAATATAGGACTTGGGGAGGGTGTTAATACATATACTTGGAGAGAAAAGTTATGCTGGTGGAGTTTATACAGAAGTCTTTGGAGCAGTGGAACTCGGAATCCTTTGGTTTCAAAGGATTCCTTGTCTCAGGCGTTGGGTTGTAATCTGAACTCTTTCATTATTGTTAATAAAGAGAATCCTTCTTCCATATGTGTCTTGAATGTCTCTCATATATTGTGGTTTGATAAATATTTATGTTTCAGCAATCTGTATATGATTTATATAACCTGTTTATATATATGTATCATATTGTATTTGGAGGATTGACTCTTAACAGGTGAAGGAGAAGCATCCCTAAAGGCTTTGGAGGAGAAGCAGAGTAGAAGAGGACAAGCTAGGATCAACCGTCGTGTATCGGGTGAGTATTTTCTATCCTCTTGTTTCCTTTACTACACTCTAGAGTCGATTGCTTGCAAGTTTCATGAGTATGTTGGTAACCCCAGACCTTCGGTTATAAGGTGTTTATTCCTATATAACACTTACCTATCTGAGGATTCAACACGCACTCAGCATAGTATTGACACAACCAGGTGAGGGTGCACTTGACCACCCTATTGATTTTTCTAGCAGAAAAATTTCAACGACAGAGAAAAATTACACAACGACAAAGAGAGAAGGAATCACCATGGTCTATGCTCTGTAAAAGTTTCGACACTATATGTAGGGTGGACATTTCAAAATGTACACTGATCATTCAGATTTAAAATACCTGGTCAACATGCCAATGTTGGGGGGGAACATTTTTCGATGGCTTCTCCTATTTCAAGAATTTGATTTCGAAGTCATTGTTAGACCTGGTCGATTGAATTTCAGGACTGACCACCTGTCGAGGATAGAAAGTTGTGAAAAAACAACCAGTCTGGAGGATAATTTTCCTGACGCACAACTGTTTACGGTCACCATGATTGATGATCAGAAAAAGGAGTTTAATGTTGTCATCCACTTGCTGAGCACATGATATGCACCTGAAGGATTATCCACTACGTAGAAAAAACATTTGGTCATCAAATCCACTGATTATGCGTTGATTGCGGGACACCTATACAAGATAGGACTTGATGAAATATTGCAACGCCGTGTCTTTGACTATGAATGATAGTGGGTAATGAGTGAAGCACATGTCGGTGTTGCGGGAGGACACAATGATGGAAAGGAAACTGTGTGCAAGATATTGCAAGAAGGATTATGGTGGCTAACCATACATATGGATACTAAGAGCTTATGCCAGTGCTGTAATATCTTCCAAAGAACCAGAAAATCATCGCGTCGTGATGAGATGCCGCTTGTGACGCAGGTAATTATGCAATCCTTTGATAAGTGGGTCATTGATTTTGTCAGACCGATTATTCTGCCAAGGAAAAGGACTGGCGCATGCTACATTATCATTACGATAGGATACTTAACTAGATGAGTTGAATCCACACCTATTAAATATTGTACCGTTGTGATTATGGTGAAGTTTTTATTTGAAAATGTGTTAACCAGATTCGACCACCCAAAATTTCTATTAAGAGACCAAGGTACGCATTTTTTTAACAAAATTATTGCCGAGCTTACTACAGAGTTCCATATTCAGCATAGGAAAATGAATCCCTATCATCCTTAGGTGAATGGAATGGTTGAAGCCTTCAATAAGATTCCAAAGAATGCATTAACCAAAGTATGGAATGTGCACTGAAATGACTCAGATCATAAAGTTTCAGCTATGTTATAGGAATACCACACCACTTGCAAGTGACTAACAGGGCACACTCCATTCAGACTGGTGTATGGAAAATAAGTTGTTGTGCTGATCGAGTACATTGTGCCAAGCCTAAGAATTTTTCTTTGAAGAAAATGACCAACGAAGATGTTGTCGAGAAAAGGTTGTCACAACTTGTTCAAATGGAGGAAGAATGATTCCTCGCAGGGTTCCATCAAAGCATAGAGAAGCAAAGACAGAAATCATAGTATGATCTCCATATCCAAACTAATCCTTTTGTATTTAAAGGACTTGTTTTGATGTATCACAAAAAAATTTTGAAGCATCGATGGAAATTGAAGACGCATTGGCTAGGGCCATTTGTCATTGCACACATCATTTACGCAGGTGCAGTAAAACTGCATAAGATGGAAGGCACGTCCATCACAGGAATGGTAAATGGAAGTCACCTGAAACCCTACTATGATGGTCAGAACATGCATGTGTAAGTTTACGTTGCGCGTTAAAAAAGAGAGAGAGAGAAGAGAAAAAGGGAAGGAAATTGTTCTGTTGCACGTCTCTGACAAAAGCAGGAAAATCACAGTAAAAGTGGGAATGACAGGATTTATTAAAGCATGGATAACTAAAAAATATATATCTAGTTGTGACAGTGAAGCATCATTAATTCGACAAAATACGAGGAAAATGGTAGCATGATTTTTTGTCCCATTAGTCGTCTCCACCATAAATTCCCTGACATGTACAAATCAGAACTCGAGTATGTGAGTT
Organism: Pseudotsuga menziesii; assembly: GCA_001517045.1. Taxonomy (NCBI): domain Eukaryota; kingdom Viridiplantae; phylum Streptophyta; class Pinopsida; order Pinales; family Pinaceae; genus Pseudotsuga; species Pseudotsuga menziesii. Next base: position 62,323 of record LPNX010906701.1, on the reverse strand, counting down.
AATGTTGGAATGCATCAAAAAATAATCCCATGTGATTGACAAGACATTGATCTATCATCGAATGATCACATACAGGACAGGAGCATCCCTATAAATATGAGGCTTCGTCGTCAAGGTTCAGTTTACGTGCACGGAGATAAGAATAGGGAACCAGAGATTGTGAGTGAGAGAGACAAAGCTAATGGTTATTGATATTTCCAAATCTAGTGAGAAATCATAATTTACCATCGCTTCATTGTTCCCAATTGTTGAAGAGATTACATCACTAGAAGTACAACAGCAAGAAAAAGAACCAGAAACAATGTCGTGAGCAAAACAACAGACAGTTCCTACAGTTGGTTTGGCCTCTATTCTAGCCTCTAGGTTAGGCTCTATTTTGGACCCTATTATAGCTCAAAATGACACATCTCTTCCTGTGACCACTTTCCCATGTTTCTGTCGCATGTCGACACTTCCATGACGACACTTCCTGAAAGTCACTGAAAAACACCTATATTGGAGGACCCATATCTTGTGTTTTGTAACTCTGTTTGACCTCATCTATGCACTCTTGGAAAGGTATTTGAGTCAGATAAAACTTTTTAGAAGACACCAAAGTCTGAAAATTCCTATAAGTACCCTTAAAATGATAATTTTTTATGTATATGTGAGTTTCCTTAAGGAAACCCACGTATGGTACGCGGCTTGCTATATATAATACTCGTGTATGCCCTAAATACATGACTATTTGCATTGAAACTCACATATAACTACTGCATACACTACTGATGTCTCTTCAACCCATGTATTCATGTCAAAAATACATTTTCTGAAGTTTGGGTAGTTTGGGTGGTTATGCAATTGACTCCTTCAGTTGTAACTACTTTGCCTTCGACCCTATCTCTTCAAAAACATATAAATAGAGGTAGGGAGGTCCATGAGACGAAAATTGAATCTTTGCATTGTTATGCTAAAGGAATTGGAGCTCTCTTTGCCCACACCTTTTCCCTATAATCTATCTCCTTATGTTGCAGAGCTTGGAGGTTGAGTTCCTTGGAGAAGAGAAGCAGCAAAACCAGATAAAGGTTTCGTGAGGTGCCCAACTTGAATAGAAGTTATAATTGTACTTCATTTCACGATTAATAAATATGTGATGTCCTTCTTGTTCCCAAATCATTGATCAATGTGTGATTGAATTTATATTTATGATCAAATTTTTATGTTAATCAAAAAAATTTATAATATTACATTGATTATCATTACTTTATATGTGGTCATATTGGTTTGAGGAAGGTATAATTCCTTTTGTAGGTCTCTTGGAGCAAGAGGAGCAAGAGGAGCAAGAAGAGGATTGAATGGTTTCTTGGATAAACCTTTATTTGGCTAAGGTATGAACCATTCTAATCTCTGATCTTGCTTGTATTTACTTGCATAACCATTTCCATCTCTCTTTCAACCCCAGTACGTTGATCACCTCTTAAGCCCTAGCCATAGGAAACTTTCCTTTACAACAGAACTGGTGACTCCATTGGGGAGACCCTTGTCTGTTTGAGGTTTCTCTTTATTTATTACAGCCTTATGTAAGGTTTCAGGTCCTTCTTACAAGTTAGGAACACCTTTTAAGTCTGTTGAAACATCTTTCCTGCCCTCCTAGGTTAGGTTTTTACCCTTTTGTGCTTTTTTTCATCCATACAGGACTTTCAGGATAAACAGATGTGTTTCTATGTTGTATACATGACTTGAACTACCTACAACCCATGTGTCATACATGACCTTCCTTAAGGCAACCCGTATATGCACCTGAATTTGTGTTTTTTCATCATTTCGTAAGGTTTTTGGGTGATTTGAGGGTTGTTTGTAGGGTCTACAAGGGTCCTCTGCATGTGCATGATTCCTGAGAGGTTGTATTATCTCTACTAGGTGCTCTATGTATATCTTGTAAGTCTCTTTCAAGTCTTTGAACTTGTTTTTTCTGCCTTCCCCGACCCCTTCTTCTTTGACTTGACCAGGTTGGACAAGGTACTGAGCAGCCTCTGTTTGCAGGTTTAGACTGATTCTTGGGACTTCTTGACCTTTTTTTATGTCAGTCTTATTGCTCAGTCTCTTCATTCCAAATTTTTTTGCTTGTTTACCTTTTTGAGCCTTCCTTTCAAGAGAGGTTATATCCAACTTTAGGGAAACCTAGGCTTTGTTTGTGGGGTGTAGAGTAGTTGTCTATTTGCTTTGCTTACATTACTTGCTTGCATTAGTTGATAGGCTATTTTTTATTTTGCATTTATAAAAGAAAAAGGAAAAAAAACACATGTTTTCTTTATATGCATGTAGATTAGGTTTTTAGTCTAGATTGCATGGCATATCATTGTTTTTGAAAAAAATTAAAATTTCTTTTTGTGGCTTTCAAGTTTCTATTTGAAAAATAAAGAGAATAGTTTTTTTATTTTTGCATTTCATTTCTCTTTGCTTAGTAATTTTGTTTCAACTTTGAGTCAAAACACCACATAAGTTTCACGCCATTTATCCTCTGACTAAAAAAAAATCCTTTTAAAATGAATGATATAATTTAAAAATTATTAGTAAGTTTTATTTTATAGGCTCATACACAAAATAGATTAGGCTAGACATGTGGAATAGGGAGTTTTAACTCTCCAATAGTATAAAATTTCAGACATAGTTGGCCAATCACTAGGTAAATCCTCTTCTATGTTGATTGTATCAGGGAAGATCCTCTCAAACGGGAGTTAAGCACAAGGCCGCGTGGAGACTTGGACTGAGGAGATAACCCTCCAATTCCTTGTCAAAGCATAGACCAAGGTTTTTGTGCATCTAGGGACTTCTGTCAATACCACCCTCATGGCCCCATGTGGTGCCTGGTGTTGATAGGGTTTCGGGCATTGCTACCCTTCCCATGTGTACGAACGAGGATTGCGACTGTCTTCCCATACTTTCAATATAGTTAAGGTAGCCTTTAGTCTCTTTGACATCTAGGGTTCATACATAGGTACACCAAAAGGCTATTTCTGGTTGAACTTGGATGGGCTTGGAAGGTAACTCTGGTAGAAGGTGTGGGAGGGTAGTGGGTGATTCCTCTGCTTGTGCCTAAGAACATCTTATACATGTTTGTTTGTTTGGATTTAGGAATTTTTTAGTGAGTGTTTTGTGGTTTTCCTGTACTTAGTTTTCCTTCAATTGTGCTTTGTACTTTTTGTTTTCCTATTGACCTCAGACTTTTTCTTATTGTTTGAAACTATGGCTAACACCCCTTTGAACACCAACCATGCTGGGAACTCCTTGTACTATTCCTCTCATAGGGAATGTTGGTGTTCCTTTGATGGCCACCTTAAATCTTCTTGGATTCACACTAGGGCTATCGATGTGGTTGTTTTCCACTCCAACTATCATGAATGCTACTGATGCTTCTCAAGTAAGCTCCTTATATCAAGGGCATAAAAACAATGCTTCCCCTTCACCTGTAGTTTATTATCCTCCTCCTTCTACCTCATGCGGTGAAAGTACTAATACTAGTAACTGACAGTCTCAAAGGAGTAAAAGAAGGAGAAATAGGAAGACAACACATAAGAAAGGGGCACCCGTTCAACCTCTACAAGTCAAGTTGAACCTCACCACCCAGCCTCTGCAGTTCATGCTGGGGGCACCTATCCAACCTCTGCAGGTCATGTTGGATCTAGGCACTCAACCTCTGCAATTCAAGTTGATCTTCACCATCCAGCCTCTATTGATCATGTTGGTGGGATCCTTCCAACCTTTCTAGGTCACGTTGGATCCAGTCACTCAGCCTCTATAGTTCATGCCAATGGCACCCATTCAACCTTTGATGTTCAAGTTGAACCTCCCCATCCTACCTCTGCAAGTCATGTTGGATTTATCCACCCAGCCTCTGAATTTCATGCTGGGGGCACACATTCAACTGCTCAGGAGAGGAATCAAGAAAATCCAACTAATCGATAGTGACAATTTCTTCACCATGATTAAAGTACATCACATGAAAGAATGTTGACACCACATCTTGCATGGCATAGACATAATCAAGTCCAAGGAGCATATTGAAGTCTAAGGGGTCTTCTATCACCATGAAGTCAACTAAGACAGTCTTCTTACCCAAAGTAACAGGTGTTTGAGCAATAATTCTCAAGGCTATACAAGTTTTTCTATCAAACGCCAGTAAGTGAATAGCAGTCAACACAAGGCTGGGAAATCCCATGCCTCTCTAAGCACGAGCAGACAAGATACTAACTAAGGCTCCTTCATCAACAATACAATGAGCAAACATGTATGGTTCAACTTTGAAATTTATCTGGAAAGGTGTATCAGAAGGAAGGCTCGGCTCAACTAGGCTATCCCAATCAAAGGAAGCAATCCAATAGCTTGGTGGGGATTGATCCGAAGCAAGTTTAGTGCCCCCTTGTTCAATAAGTTCTGAACTGACAGTGAAGAAAATGTGACTAGAAAACACTTGAATCTCCAAAGGGAGAGTGGGATTGATAAAAAATGGAACCGATTCAACCGCTTCATGAAAGTCACTCTCCAAAGGGAGATTGGGATTGACCAAAGATGACATTGGTTCAATCACATCAGGATCACTCTTCGAAAGAAGAGTGGGATCAACCAAATTTGAGATTGGTTCAACCGCTTGATCAACCAAAGGTTGAGTAGGTTTTTGAGAAACTATAGGTTGTTCAGGAGAAGGAAGTTCTTGATTCTCATACCACACTCTTCGCACCTCTGTGATAGTAGGGAACTGGTGAGTAAGATGATCTCCCTCACATAGCTTACAAGGGAACTTAAGTTTTCACTTCGAATGACCATTTTTCTCAACGGTGTCAACATGACTAGAAATGGCTGACTATTTTCTCTCAGCATAATCTACAGAGGCTGAGAGTGTTCCCCCAGCATGACCACCAGAGGTTGGGTTACTGGGTCCAACCTGGCTAAGAGAGGCTGGTTGTTGAAAAACTTCAGAATGTTCAAAAAAGAGATGACCATGAAACCAAACTCTTCGCACCTCCGCAATAGAAGGGCATTTATAAATAAGTAAGGTGGTCTCCCTCACAAAGATTACAAGGAAACTTGGGCTTGTGTTTTGAATGGGTAGTCTTTTCAACAGTGTCAACATGACTTGTAGTGGCTGACGGATTGTCTTCAACATGAACCACAGAGGCTGAGAGACTACCCCCAGCATGACCTACTGAGGCTGAGAGACTAGGTCCAACATGACTTGTAGAGGTTGGACGAGCACCACAAGCATGAACACATTAGAGGAAATTTCAACTCAAAATAGGCCTCCTAAAAAAAATTAATAAAATAATAGTTAAAATAATTAAATAATATTTATTAATTTTGGAGGAAGAAAAGAAAAAAAATACTTTTTGTTTGTATTTTTGACATATCTCCTCGTGTTTTTACTCAAATTTTGATCGGGAGAGCTCATTGGATGAGGAATTAAATTCCACATCCAACGAGTACCCACTCAGCATACTTTTGATAGCCCTCGCTACCCCAAAAACTAGAAATATATAAAAAAACATGATGATGATGTCATCATCACATTTTTCAGGTCTTTCTTGTTTTTGGGGTAGAGGGGTCCATCAGAAGTATGTTGAGTGGCTACTCGTTGTATGTGGAATTAAATTTTGCATCCAATGATCTCTCCTAATCGAAATTTGAGTAAAAACACGGGGATATATGTCGAAAATACAAACAAAAAAATAGTTTATTTATGATACCTATCCCCAAATTTATATTAAAAAAATGTTTTAGACCTATAAGGTATTTCAAATTTAAATCAATTTCATTGGATAACACATGATGACATGAAACTTGAATTATAATTAAAAGGCCCATTTTTTAAATTTGAATTTCAGCCTCTGTTGTTCATGCTGGTGGTGCTCGTCCAACCTCTGCAAGTCATGTTGGACCCAGTCTCTCAGCCTCTGTAGGTCATGCTGGGGGTAGTCTCTCATCCTCTGTGGTTCATGCTAAAGACAATCCATCAGCCACTACAAGTCATGTTGACACTGTTGAAAAGACTACTCATTCAAAACACAAGCCCAAGTTTCCTTGTAAGCTTTGTGAGGGAGACCACCTTACTTATAAATGCCCTTCTATCGCGGAGGTGCGAAGATTTTGGTTTCATGGTCATCCCTTTTTTGAACATTCTAAATTTTTTCAACAACTAGCCTCTCTTAATCAGGTTGGACCTAGTCACCCAACCTTTGGTGGTCATCCTGGGGGAAAATCTTAGCCTCTGTAGATTATGCTGAGAGAAAACAGTCAGCCATTTCTAGTCATGTTGACACCGTTGAGAAAAATGGTCATTCGAACTACAAAGTCAAGTTACCTTATAAGATATGTGAGGGAGATCATCTTACTCACCAGTTCCTTGCTATCACAAAGGTGCAAAGAGTGTGGTCTGAGACTCAAGAATTTCCTTCTCCTAAACAACCTATAGTTTCTCAACAACCTACTCAACCTTTGGTTGATCAAGCGGTTGAACCAAACTCAAATTTGGTTGATCCCACTCTTGTTTTAGAGAATGATCCTAATGTGATTGAACCAATGTCATATTTGGTCAATCCCACTCTCCCTTTGGAGAGTGACTTTCATGAAGTGGTTGAATCGGTTCCATTTTATATCAATCCCACTCTCCCTTTAGAGAGTGACTTTCACGAAGCGGTTGAATCGGTTCCATTTTCTATCAATCCCACTCTCCCTTTGGAGATTCAAGTGTTTTCTAGTCACATTTTCTTCACTGTTAGTTCAAAACTTATTGAACAAGGGGGCACTGAACTTGCTTCGGATCAATCCCCACCAAGCTCCTGGATTGCTTCTTTTGATTGGGATAGCCCAGTTGAACCGTGCCTTCCTTATAATACACCTTTCCAGATAAAGGTCAAAGTTGATCCATACACGACTGCTCATTGTATTGTTGATGAAGGAGCCTCAGTTAGTATCTTGTCTGCTCGTGCTTAGCGAGGCATGGGATCTCCCAACCTTGTGTCGACTGCTAGTCAGTTACTAGAATTTGATAGAAGAACTTGTATATCCTTGGGAATTCTTGCTCTAACATCTGTTACTTTGGGTGGGAATACTATCTTAGTTGACTTCATGGTTATTAAAGACCCCTTGGACTTCAATATGCTCCTTGGACGTGATTATGTCTATGCCATGCAAGCTGTGGTGTCAACATGCTTTCATGTGATGTACTTTAATCATGGCAAAGAAATTGTCACTATCGATCAATTGGATTCTCTTGATTCCTCTCCTGACCCAACTAGAGACCAAGTCTTTCCTTTATTGATTCCCAGTGTTTCTATAGACACTACCTTGTGACGGTTGAGCTATGTGGCCTCAAATCCTTTGCATTCAATTTCTACTAAGAAGAAACCTATGTTTTCATGCTTACCTTCTTGGGACTTGGTCCCAGCAATTTACCAAGTGAGTCATCCTATACAAACTATGGAGCTTGCTCTCCACTCTGTCGATCCATTTGACAATTTAGACATGTTCCCTATCTCAAATGATCTCCTTCCTTTGGATGAAGTCTTCCTAGAGTCTTTGATATGGTTTGATCTTCTTTTGGATGTTGGTTCAGTTGTGACTAAGTCTAACCCTGATTTTCTTAGTAAGCCTGATCTTCCCATGGATCGGTCTTCTTATGTTGGTAATGTTGAGTCTTCAAACTCTCCCTTTGATCAACAAGTCAGTGATCCTAATGAGTTTGGTTTTTCTTATGAATTTTTCAACTCCTGTGATACTGAGTTTGTTCCTGCAGACTCTATCTCCCTTGTTGATTTATGCTCTCCTTATGAGGTTTATCTTAATGATTATAAATCCTCGAGCCTTGGCACTGTAGAATATTCTTCATTTGATTCTTCCTTGACTTTACCTTTTATAGAAGATAGAAAAGTCACATGTGTTTCTGCCAAAGTGACATACATCGATATTTTCTTCTAAATATGATCCTTATGTTGTTGTTTCTTGGAGATAGGATTCTTAGTTGGATTCACAATTGTTTATTGGCCTTTGTCACATACCCCAATTTTGTAAAATAATGTTAATTATTTAATTATATTCCTGAGACATTATCTTAAATTTAATGCTAAGTAGGAACTAATGACTCAGCAGAGTCAACAGAAGTGGAATGTAATTCAGAATATTTTATTATTAATAAATAAATTGTGGAGACAACAGCATGGGACAGCTGTTAAAAAGAGGTTACTGGTCAAACTGGTGGATGGAACTAGGTGGAGGGAAACAGACAAGTGGAAGCATCCTCAAACACTTCCTAAGTTGCAGGTGGCAACTTCCCTATAATTGGGGTCATGATCCCCCAAGAAAGTGGGATCAGAGTAGGTGGCTCATTAAATGACAACTAACCCAAAAAGACCTAGGCAATCTTTTAAAAGTACTCAATGAATAGAGCTGAGGCTGCTCAGATTTTTTTCCAGAGAGAATTCATTCAAGTGAATGATATTTAGGAAATTCATTGAGGAAAGAGGGAAAAACAGTAAGGAAGTTGTTCTGAGAGGAATACTGCAGTAACTTGGTTTATTACAGCTTGTTAGCTGGGAGAACTTACTGAGACAAGCTCAGGGGTCTTGAGGAGTCGTTGTTTGAGCGCTCTCTAGGATTTGGTAGGGAGGAACGGCCCCCCATTGCTGTTGTTGTCCAAAGCTTAAGCAGGTTCTGTCACCTAACTGTCTTTGTTTTAATAACTATGAATGGTTGGATGTTATGTTAGTAGTTATTTAAATGGTTTAGTGATGTGAGTGTTTTAGTTTATCAGTAATAGAATCTTTGATGAAGAGTAAAGAGCCACTATGTTTTTCCACATCTGAGTTTACCAAATCATACTCCAGCATAGGGGTAAACTTAAATAAGGATAGCATGATGATAT
>LPNX010906701.1:32779-53111 GCA_001517045.1 Pseudotsuga menziesii | reverse complement strand
CCATCTTTTAATCTGGACTGAGCTCGAACAGTTTCCAGAGCTGTTATTCTTTTCATATGAATGAATGTTAATATCTTTGCTTATAAAATAGACTCTAGATGGAGTTAATTAAATTCTGGATATATAAATAAATATCATAATTAATAAAACAAACTAATTACAAAAGAACATAGATAGTATAGCATAAGTTACATAAGAATTAATTAACAAGTACTATTTTTTGATATACTTATAAAATAAACTAAGGATACTAATATAGAGGCTATAGTAATCACAGAGAGATAATATATTTATTATATTAGTAATAATGTACTTTATTTATGCAATATAGAAATATTATTACTATTAACATAAAGTAATGTTCTTATTACTGTAATTATATTCCATAACTGATTATACTGTCTGAGCTACAAGTATATTGACAGTACTTAAAATTTATTATAAAAAGAAAGACATAAAAACCCTATATCATTAAAGGGTATAAACTATACATTAAAAATTACAAATTCTTATTAACAAGAAAGTCAAATTATAAATCCAGTACAGAACCCATTGACAGTAACTTTAACCAACAGTAAGAAAATAACAGGATGACAGAAGGCTCGACTTCAAGCTTAATCATATTATATAAAACATAACTGGAAAACCCTCATGTTTGTAGAAGCACTGTGTATTTCACAATAAGTTTTGAGAATACTTTAACAACAGATTATTTTATAAACTGAGAATAAACTACTATTATTTTATAAACTTATAAAAGAACCTAAGCAGAACTAGTAACAAAAGTAATAAGTATTACAGGAAGAATAAAACTGTTATTATAATCAGTGATAATTAATATCCTATTAATTACTGTATAAAATTTATATTATTTGGAAATCACTGTAATGTCTTATCTTATTATCATTAACAAAATTTTGTTTTATATAAAATATGTACTCAAAATTAGACTGTCAGTTACATAAAGAATGTAAATGAACACTAAGACTTATAATTCGAAAAGTATAATAATTTATATACTATTAATGTATAGGAAAAACCATACCTATTAATGCCATAAATAATTTACAGATAGTAGATGATGCATGTATCAAATTACATAAATCAGAGGTATACGAACTCAGAAAGGCTCATAAGGCCGAGCTTAGATATTCTATATATCTTTCTTTCAAAATGCAAGTAAAAATTTATTGTTTCAAAAACTGTACAGTAACCAAAATATATAAATTACGAAAACTGTATAGTTAGATTACATTTCCAAGTTCAGGGTAAACCCTATCAAAATTAAAAGTAAGCATTGAGGTTCATCAAAAATAAGGAGTTTTATCTCCCTTATACTTCACAGCGATAAATATCATATTCAAAGAAAGGCTTTTACAGCCTGTATAAACAAAATATACTTGTACACATCACATAGAAAGCAAGTGAAGAACAAAAACTTTAGTCTCGGCTACAACCAAAGATCCTTGATAAACGAAGAGCTGAAACTCTTTCAACAGTGTTCAGGTTCACTAATTGAACCAAAATAACAGCGTGGGTTACACACCATGAATCCAAACCCATGACTACCCTAAAGGACCAGCAAGGAGGAGAACACCATGGGTAAAAACCAGGCTTACCGGGAGTAGCAGCTATTGAAATCTTGTACCTCCATGCCAAGAGGAGAAGCCTAATCCTGCAACGAAGGTTAAACTTAATATTAAAAACCTTACTAAAATGTTGATTGTTAAACTAATACTTTGAAAATAAAGCGAAGGGAAACTCTGTACATACCTTAAAGTCTAATAGAAATGCAACCACAGATGAACAACAAGATAACCACCAGCATGAAGAAAGGTAAACTCTTCATTTACCACAGAAGAGAAGGAGCTTGCAGGGGCAAAAGCAACCTATCACAATGGAGGACGAATCAAAGCACCAGTTAAGGTGATGACCTACACATAGGAGAGTTCGAGCAATGGTTGCCAATGGAGAAAACCCTAAGAGAATCGACGCTGCTTAGCACGCAACAACAAGCTAATCGACACAGTCTCTTTCTCAGAATGTAGTAGATGAGCCACGAGGAGACGAACCAACAAAAGGTACTGCTAGTAGACAGAGCAAGCAGCAAAACAGACCATGAGGTTTTGCAGAGCGGCTGAAGGCCTGTAGGCAGCGGAGGAATGACAGTTTAGGGTTTGAGTCAACCTTTTAACATGCCAATGCGTGGCTGTAAAGAGCCCACGTAATCCCCTTAATATTTAACATGTAGTGGGTAGGAACATCATAGTTCCATGAACAAATACCTTCAATGATTTGCAACTTAATCATATCATGGAGGTTCTACAAGGTTCGACGCACCATAGTCAACCACCTACATATAAAATCAATCATGTGAACTTTTAAATGATATTTGTAGAAACATTTTAATATAGAGTGTGTTCGTTGTATGGTTTAACACATATATGTTTGGAGGATTATAATAATTGTTAATAAGATGCAGGAGCAAAGGAGAATAATAAGTCACCATGGCATGACTTGTTTATAAACCTATTTTTTTTATAATATCTATATTGCCTTAGTTCACAAAGGAAAGTAAAGGGATAATAGTATAAAGGTTATAGAATTATAATAAACAATTTGAGTGATCATTGATCATGGATATAGTTTTTCTCTTGACCTTGGTGATATTTTCTTGCATTTAAATAACAATCCTATTCTAATTATAGAATCAATTGTGACAATAGTATTTTGCCAATTTCAAGCTCTAAGGTATGAAAGGTATTATAGAGTCATCATAAAATAATTAACCTTTGTATATGAAATTCCTTTTCTTGATAATATAGTTTGTGAAAATCTTAACATAGTATTTGAGTAGGATAGATCTGGAAATGATCTATAAGTTTACTATCTGATTATTGAGCTTGGGATAGAAGTAGTTTCCCAAACTATACAGATTTTTAAATACTAAAGGAAGACTTTAAAAGTTACTTGTATCAAGTAGTCAACCTTTTAATTCTTGATGTAAGAAAAATATAAGTTTGGTACTTAAACCTCCTTATCATTTCACATTTGTAGTTGCAAATCTAATCATGGCATGATGCAATAATTATGAATAAGTAAAGACTAGATCTTTGATGTTGTATTCCTACCATGCTTACTGACAGTAAAGAAATATCTATTGCATCTTACACTTGCATTCATTATGAATATCCAATGGTTTCGTACTCCGTAGAAACGTTAAATCCTGTTTTCTTGACGGAGAAATAGCTGCCATGTTTACTAGTAGAATTCAATTCTCTATCAGTAAGATCTTAAAAGGAATCATAGTTAAAGCTTTACCTCTATAAGCCTAATAAATCTGACTAGCATGTATATACTTTTACTGAATAAATTTTGTACAGCGAATCGTTATTGAATACTTTAGATATTTGTTAGTAGCGACTCAAACATCTTACCTATGTATCTGTAAGAAAAGTAAAACTGTTGCGTTAGCTCGGAAGCTAACTAAGCCCAGTCTTTCATGGCAATTCCACCTTGTGGTCGCAAACAGAAAACAAATCAGTATTTAAAAAAAAACTATTCTATAAAGTTAAGCATAGTCAAAATATCATCCAAATATGAATCTAATAACATAGAACTAATCAAACAGTTAATTATTGTATTTAATGAAAATATATGCATTTAAAATTTTTAAATTTTTCGGAAAATTTGGGGTTTTGACAGCCTTGTCTTGTTGTTCAAGTTGTAACTAATTTGCATGTTCCATGCTTGCGCTTATGAGCCTAATTCCAGCTTCCATGCTTTTAGCTCGTTGTATAAGCCCTCATCTTTGTTCTCATCATCACTAAGCCTTGTATCATTTTTCCTTTGCAACTTGACATGTTTTATCTTGAGGAGACATTCCCTGAGTGTCTTTATCTTGCTCATGTTCCTTGCATTATGCGTAGGTTTGTTCCTCGTGCTTGGAACTAGTTTTGATTTCCTATGACACTCGTCTCCTCGCATTTAGAGCATTCATTATGCTCTCCTTCGATCTTGTTAAAAATAGTAAGGATGCCGCGAGTTGAATTTTTTCGACTCGTCAAAAATTCATGGGAAAGATATGGAATTTATTTAGGCCCAGGTCTAACTCCTCAAAATAGTCTTGACTTCCGAGTAAACTTATTCATTTAGGCTCATTAAGAATATGTGAAGGGGCATCCACATTGGTGATAGGTTATCACTTTCTCGGACCATGTGGAATAATACGAGAAAGGAGCACTCTCTTTTCTATGGAAGTGAGAAGAGTATTCCTAGGAATAAGTTTATCACTTTTCCGAACCTGAGGGACTAAACTTACAGAAAAGGAACCCCCAGTATGAGCTTAGTTTTCTATTTTTCATGATCTAGACCTAAACATGAAAAATATTACGAGTGTACTTTATGTCTTTGTCATGCTCGTTAAAACCTAAAGAACAAAGCATCGATTTTACTATTGTAAGCCCCATTTCTCGTAATCAAATGGATCTTTCCAAGTGATCTTTCCTTCCTTCACACTCGTTAAACTTAGGCTATATGTTTATTTTGAATGAGCATTGGTTAGGTGGTAATTTAACCTTTTTTGGACCTCCCTGACTAAGTACAAAAAAGGTGCGCCTTAATTCTTCGGAAGCTAAGAGAGTTCTTTTGTGGTTTGTTTTATACTTTTATGGCCTCACGAGACTAAATTGTATGAAAAAGGACCCCTGTAGAGTCTTCTTTGGAGTTTTTAGACTCTCAAAACTATGAAAACACCATCAAGGATGTATTAGTTTGGGCTCGCAAAATCCACGAATCAGTGCTTTATCAAGCATTCTTTTGTCTCTTCTTCGATCTTGCCAAAAATGAAGAACATCTCGAGTTTTGTTTCTTGGACTCATTAAACCTTTACAAGAAAGAGGGGAAGGGAATTTCATTCACATGTATTTTACATCATGGCAGCAAGTCTTGTTTCCTTGAAAAAAGCTCTAGTTTTGAGTCTATCAACTATTGGGTCCTAGTTTTTTATCTTATCCTGATTCAGAGTTTCTTACTCCTCTAGTTGGTCTCTTTTCTAGTTATATGGGGAATCTGTCAATGTCTCCTACATTGAAAATTTGTGTCATTGGTTCTTTCATGTCAAAAGGTTCCTAAGTCACTTTTTGTGGCATGCTCACTATTCAAGGATTAAACCTTTATCATCCATTCTATAGTTTCCTTGACCTTTTGTGTCACCCATTCCCTGGTATCAGTTCATTACATCATGTCTTCGGAAGTCCTTGTTGTGAAATTCAGTACCAATTCCAGATCCAATTAGTATTTGACCTACCTCATGTTGGATGATGAAGGATTCCTTAATGCCTTCCTTCCAATAGATCTCTTCCTATCGACTGCAACACCTCTTTCTCTGGGAATGATATTTAGAGTTTTATGATAGTACCTTGGGGATTGTAGTCATCAGTGGCAATTTCCCTCACTATTGGGTAGTGGGAATACCTTAATGTCTCCTACTCAATGGATTCTTCAAGTGTTCAACTTCAATTCCTTGTATTCACACTTGTTAGAATGTACTAGGTACCTTGGGGACCATTTTCATTAATGGTGGTTTCCCTCACGTTTGTTAACGATCCTCATTATTGACCAATAATCAAACATTTCCTCCATGTTCGACTTCAATCCTTTATTCGCATGGTTAGGATTCATACCTTTTGGACGGTTTGGATTGAAGACCTTGGGCCGATAGTAGCATTGTCATTTTTTTCTATTGCCCAAGTTGCACAATACCTTGTTACACTTTATATGACATTTTGCTGAGACATATCTCCACCTTGTATTCTTGTGGCGATGATCGATTGTTGAGCATGGATCCACCTTGTTCATTTGTGGCCATGACTCCCTTAGATTTGATATGGCGCCTTTTTGCGACCATGATAGTTTCATCAGTTATACATATGTCGGATCTGCCCATATCTTTATGGTGATGTTTTGTATATGGACTTGTATGTTCTAGAGATCAGTTATGTCTAACATTTATCTCTCTTTCAGGTACCTTTGTTTGAGCCTTTTGATCTTGGATTCTCTGCTCTCTCCATACTCAGTTGTTTCCTTTATAATGTATTTTGTCTATCGTCTTCCCCTGTAACCTCATACATTAGGGGGCATCTGTTATAGCTCAAAATGACACATCTCTAGTTGTGACCACTTTCCCATGTTTTCGTCGCATGTCGACATTTCCATGATGACACTTCATGAAAGTCACTGAAAAAAAGCCTATATTGGAGGACCCATATATTTCATTTTGTAATCATGTTTGACCTTATCTTTGCATCATTGTAAATTTCTTTGAGTCGGCTAAAACTTTCCAAAAGAAACCAAAGTCTGAAAATGCCTATAAGTACTCTAAAAAGGATATTTTTGATGTATACACGAGTTTCCTTAAGGAAACCTGTGTATGGTATGCAACTTTCTATATATAATACTCGTGTATGCCTTAAATACATGACTATTTGCATTGAAACTCATGTATACCTACTACATACACAAGTGATGTCTCTACAACCCACGTATTCATGTCAAAAATACATTTTCAAAGTTTGGGTAGTTTGGGTGGTTATGCAACTGACCCCTTCAGTTGTAACTACTTTTCCTTCAACCCTATCTCTTCAGAAACATATAAATAGAGGTAGGGAGGTCCATGAGAGGGGAATTGAATCTTTGCATTGTTACGTTGGAGGAATTGGAGCTCTCTTTGCCCACACCTTTTCCCTAGAAGCTATCTCCTTATGTTGCAGAGCTTGGAGGCTGAGTTCCTTGGAGAAGACAAGCAGCAGAACCAGATCAAGGTTTCGTGAGGTGCCCAACTTGAAGAGAAGGTATACTTGTACTTCATTTCATGATTAATAAATACGTGATGTCCTTCTTCTTCCCAAATCATTGTTCAATGTGTGATTGAATTTATATTTATGATCAGATGTTTATGTTAATCAGAATAGTTTCTAATATTGCTTTGATTATCATTACTTTATATGTGGTCATATTGGTTTGAGGAAGGTATAATTCATTTTGAAGGTCTCTTGGAGAGAGAGGAGAAAGAGGAGAAAGAATAGGATTGAAGGGCTTCTTGGATCAATCTTCGTTTGGCTAAGGTATGAACCATTCTAATCTTTGATCTTGCTTGTATTTACTTGCAGAAATATTTTCATCTCTCTTTCAACCCCAATACGTTGATGGCCTCTTAAACCCTATCCATAGGAAACTTTCCTTTACAACAGCCCCCATTGAGAATCCACCAGTGAATCCCATAATTGTAGGTACATGACTATTTGTGCCACAGAAAGAGGTTCCAAAATCATCAAGGTTGAAGATATCAAAGAAATTTAAGGCTAAGGCCACTGCGGATATGCCTATTGAGGACATACCTACGGAGGACGCACCAGAGTCACCACCACACAAAGGCACGAGTGTCAATATTGAAGAGAATAACCTGTTACCACAATATGTTCAGTTGAGGAAAGAAGAGGTGCCAGAAGTGAAGCTTCCAAGGAAAATGTGCTCCTCGTTAGTGACACCTCGGATCCCTACTAGTGTGCCCCTACTGATGGATATAATTCCGAAGCTGGCTAAGCTGCAATTTGAGGATATTGATATGTGAAAGAAGGAGGGCCTTGAGAGGAAAAATTACATGGCCACACTTCCATCCATTCCACCTGAGCCACAATTAGTCACTGCAATGGAGTGGGCAAAATTTATTGAAAGCACAGGCTTACTCAACCTGTTACTTATGTCGCACTTCGGTTAGAGCACACAAGTAGTATATATGTGTGACATCTCCTCATTTTTTTTCATAGAGGATATTTATGGTTCAATCAAACCTACCTTGTCGACGTCGATCTCATCTTGTCGATAACGGGTAAGTCGAAGCAAGGAGACGACCCTGCACTGTATCTACACGCAAACAGAGATACAACAAAAATGAAGAAAAAAATGACCTCCATTGCACAGGTAGGGGATTTCTTATTTCCCCTATAGTTGACAACATAGTGAGGTTCATGGAAAAAATATTGTCTTTTAAGCTACTACAGAAGATGCGACCCACTGAGTGCACTGCCGGAATGGTGGAACTTGCAGAGCAGTGCGCAGTGGGTGTGAGATTCAACTGGTTGCAATACCTATTGAATGAGATCATAGAGGATGTGGAGCAAGCACAGGAGGATGAAAAGGAAATATTCCACTACTCACGGTTGCTCATCTTAATTTCTTTCAATGTTTGGATGAACCCACCTGACTACCAGTCACTGGCTGTCCCTATGCTTTTCCTTGGCGTAAAGTATCATAGCCTCTGGGAGGATAAGAATGACAAGATCTAGTAGAATGACAAAAACATAGGGTTTTTTCTGCACGGTGAGGCATTGTGTGACATAATAAAGCAACAACACATAGTAAGAGTTGTAACAGTCTAGAAATACTCATCCTTCATAATTTTCCAGGCTAGTGTCCACAGCATGATCTTAGAACCATGGCAGGACCCCGAAAAACAAGCACTGTCGACATGGTTCATGATCACTGACGCGGATGTAGAAATAGCCATCTGAGAGTGTCCTCTAGAATGACACATCCTAGTTGATGTACAGATGGACCAAGGAGGAAATTAGGGAAATGGCCAAGGAAATGGCCAAGGCGAGGTCCAAATAAATGGTCAGGATCGAACGATCATCTATAAAATGATGGTGGCAATGGGAAAGGAAACCAGTCGTAGGAGTAAGACGACGGTGATAATGCCAATGAGAACAACACTGATGATAATGATGGAGAAGAAATGTTGACTAATGAGGATGTGCAAAACCAGTGGTGAGAACAAGAGCAAGAGCATTCGCACCCACACAAGAAGCGGAAAGCTGATAAAATAACTAATACAATTAGCTTGAATAAGGAGGATATGGGCTTTCTTGCAGATGTTGTCCTAGAAGTGGAAAAGACCAGCCTAGAGGGTATCATTTCATAGCAAATGCAAGTGGCAAACAAAATTGTTGAGCACGTTAATAAGCTCATAGAGGCCATCTATGAAGTAAAAACTACTGTTGAGGATGAGACATATGGTGTTGATCCCTGAGATACATTAGTCGCACCACTATTGGTGTTGCCGCTCAATCTTGAATTGTAGACAAAAGCACTGGATTCAGGTACAAAATATTATCATGATGTTATCAAGGAAATGGGGATCCTAATGCTATATTTTTCCAAACTAGCGTTGGACTAATTATATGCCATTCAGCATGCGGCCGCGACAGAGCTCTGAATCTGAGAAAATGCGTTGGCTTACCAGGAAAAGAAGAAGACAAGGAAGGCAAAAGAGCACAAGGTCCACCTTAGGGAAAAGGACCAGGAGATTGAGGTGCATGAATAGAGAAGGATTGCACTAGATGAAGCCATCAAAGACGTCATTGCAAATTTCCTACTGGAAAAAGGCCAAGAAGATGTAGATACGACCACAAAAGTAGCACGCCTATCCTAGATTTCTACAAACCTAAGAAAATAGGTCGAGGAACTAATGACACAGTAGATACCAAGCACACCTCCTGAGGTGCTTAAAGAGTGCGGGAAAACAGCATCCAAGGTTGTTGAGAGAATAAGACAAGGAGAACAACTCTGCACTGAGGAAGTTGAAGCCATTTTCATGATGTGGGAATTGAATCTGGAGGATGAAGAAGTGGAAAAGATCAAGGAAGATGCATGGAAAACTGGATTGAAAATCGCGACGTTCAAGGAAGACCTGAAAAAGCTACCACTTAAAGAGAAGGTTGCAAAAGTATCCGAGCGGAAGCAGCTGCAATAGGAGGTGAAGACTCTGCGCGACAAGGAGTAGAGACAGAATGATGAGGTAATGATGCATCAATTAGAAGCAGAATGAGTTAGAGGGCCTATTCAACATGTACAATAGAACCTTCAATTTATCACTTAGTCATTGGAAGAAGGACCATTGAAACATATTGGTTCCAACTGTGTGGAAAATTTGGCCAAGCAAGTTGAAGAGGTCAGGGAGGAAGTTTCCTGGGTGCAACAAATTTTGAAGGAATTTCAGGACAAGGTTGGTTTTGTGGTGCAACCTACGCTAGAGACTTAATTTTTCAAAGAGGTTGAAATTTTGCTTAGTGGCTCGGGATGAGCCACATGTGAGTGTTGGGGTCCTATTGGGCCAGGAAAAATGCATAAGGAAGAACCTTAAGTGCAAGCATAAGAAAAAAATCGAGCGCACGACAAGATAAAAGTAGTCAAAAGATGGAAAGTAGGCACAGAAGAGAGGAAGTTGTGACGCATATCGATGCGACGAAGGAAAAATTGTACCTAAATAGTTATGTAGAAAAGTAAAGTTTGGACAAGTGCAGGTCAAGAAGGATAGTAGGAGCTCGAGTAGAAGGAAGACTAAAGGACAGTTTTGCTGCCAATTATGACCTGCACAGGAAGATTGAAAGATGTTTATGTGGCTAGTTAAGTCCCATGATTAATGTAATATAGGAATTTTGCAGCTAGTTATTTTATGTCATCAATGTAATAGAAGATATTGTGTATCTACTTATGACTGTAATAACTAAGCTATACTCATTCAACCCTACACAGTCTTGTAAACATTATAAATAGGAGGAACTCGCTCTGTATAAGGGTTAGCTTCAATAAATAGTCTCAAGGTTAGATTTTAGTTAGCTTCATTAGGATTTTATAAGAGTAGAAGTATTGTAAAATATCAGAGAGGAGTCTGATAGTAGAAGGTTGTTGAGCCGCAGATCTGTAGCTGTGTGCATAGACCATTTTGTAGGAGTGGATCTGCAGCTGAGTGCAAAGATAGTAAAGTAGAATAGTCAATACAGGATGTGTGTGAATCAGTAGGAGTAGATGGAAGAATAACCAGAGAGAATGAGAGAAAGAAGAGTCTGAGCAAAAATACATATCTTAAAACAGTCTATAAGTCATAGATGGAAAGGTGCTATATATATTTCTCATGCCAGATGAAGAGCACCTTGGTGGTTTTTCCCAGATGGGTTTCCACATTATTTCCTGTGTTAATGAATGATTGAATGTTGTGTCGAATGTTTGATTAACTCGCATTGTTTATGGTTATTGTTGGTATGAATGTCGCAATATTGATAAGCAATGAATGAATGGATATCTAAGCATTGTTAAGCATTGTGTATTATTTCATTTTTAAACACTGTTAATTCATGATATATGTCGCATCATATTCATTTACTTTAAATGAATCACCTTCGTCGCACTATTGCACTAGATTTCAAGTTGTTAAGAACAAGGTTTTGTCACACACTGGTTGTGGCGCATTGTTGCACCTCTTTCATGTAGTGAAAGACTCCATCCTTCCATCTCTGTCGAGTTCCTTGGTCGCTCTCCAATGGACTATAATCCCTCGTTGATTGTGGAAACATGGTTTTGGCAATTACACATCAAAATATCTGGGGTGAGACTGCACTTGCTTCGCAGGTGTTTCCAGTTGAGCTTGCTCTATCGGCCCGATGTATTTGGGTGATTTATTGGTTTTGTGTTGTTGTTGAACCTAGGTCACGTGAGTGTGGAAAAGTAGGCCAACAAAATCAAATATAAAAATTATACCTCATTTTCAAATCTATCCAATGCCTATTTTTGGCCATTTGAAAATAAAACCAACCCAATTTCTCAAATTGGCTCCTCGAAAGTTGGCCTCTTAACTTCCTACAAATATACGGTTAGCAATATTCATCTAGTAAACCCATATGCTTTCCAAAATAGCCTTTACCAACACATGACAACCATATATTACACCATACAAT
This sequence comes from Pseudotsuga menziesii, assembly GCA_001517045.1. Classification (NCBI taxonomy): domain Eukaryota; kingdom Viridiplantae; phylum Streptophyta; class Pinopsida; order Pinales; family Pinaceae; genus Pseudotsuga; species Pseudotsuga menziesii. Next base: position 41,319 of record LPNX010906701.1, on the reverse strand, counting down.
CTTCCACCTTATAATAACCAAATCCAAACATCAATTAGATAATATTTTGGGTTTATATTAAAGCCAAGATATTTAAGTTTTTAACCCATTAATATAACTCAAAGAATATCATTTGTAGTGGATTTCTAGGCTCTACCCATACCAATGATCCATGAAATCATCTTGTAAGGTATGTATGCAAGTGACTTTCATGGTTTCCTACCACACCATTGATCCAATTTCAAACCACATTATATTTCCATTACATATAACAAAACTAACAAAAGGGTGCAGGCATACTTGTAACTCATAATCTGAAACATAAATTAGAACAAGGATCCAAATGCAACTAATGTTTAGCAATATGATACAAGCCACTAGCTACTATAAACCAACAATAATGGGAAACCATTGGAGGACAAGAAATATCCCTAATGGCAAACTAGGTGTGTGTTTTGCAACCTTTTTTATTTTCGTGGGACATGTTGTTTGTAGGATCTTAATTATAAGCCTATATGAAGCTTAGGTTTCCTTTGGGTTTAACGTTGACATGTTTCAATAATACTTGAGGCATGAGTCAATTAATTGGTTTCAATTTATCACTCGTGAAATGGAGAATGTCCTCAATACATGTTGCATCACTACAATGTGTCTGCACACAATTAGGAAGGACAAGGACATCCCTCAGTTTTCATTGTAGGAATTGATCTAATCGGTGATAGATTAAATCTTCTTGGTTCAGTATATGTTATGAAAATTTCAAAACTCAAGTCTTCAAAGCTATGAGTTGGTCCATTAAACCTCTTTGGGAAGGATTATGTAAGGGTTACTATCAATAAAATTTTGATTTTATGGAAAAATCAAAGGGAATGAGAGTTTTGAAATAATCCTACTAGAGTGGAAAAATTGGACAATAGGCGCAAATTAGAATTTATGAACCACAAACATTCAACATGTGGGGGAAAATACTAAGAAGTGGGTGAAGTTTGGATAGGAGGCATGGCTCCTTGAGGAAACTAAGTTGAGTTAAGATGAAGAATCCATCAAATTTGGTACTTGGTATAGACTTGTAGGGAATTTCACCATAGATTAATATCATGTACCCTCTAACTCTACACTCACTTTATTCCCTTAAACATATCGATTCTCCTCTACTATCTTATTAATGTTCTATTTAACCCACTTATTTTTATGTCTAACCAACCCCTTCCTAAAAACTATGTAGAAGTCTTCAAGGTGTCCAAGATAATTACAATAGCCACATTGAAACAAATTTTTTAGTAATCTAAAATATTAGAAAATCCCAATCTCCCCAATAGCAAAATTTCTATCTTTGTACTAATAGCATCAATTTCATCTATGAATATGATGGAGGGTGTTGTTTTTTATGCTTTGGAAATCAAAGCATGAATTTTCTCCTCTGACTCACCTCACTAAATTGGTCTACAATGCTGCTAGAAGACTGCTCAAGGCTCAAAATGATGACATTTTAGGGGTTGTTTACTGTCGTTTCAACCATTTTGGCACAAAAAGACAATATTAGGTATATATATTGTCGTTCTAGGGTCTGAAATGAACTTTGTGATTCCCAAGAGTGGATGTTAAGGTTGTCTTCATGCCTAGAATTGCTGCTACTTATCCAGAATTCATGGTTTTAGGGATGCTCCTTGTTATTTATACCCAAAAATTCAAAAAGACTATTGTTTTGAGGTTAAATATGTGCTCAAAATTACTTGAATTTTGAAGAGATGAGATTTGATCACGAAAAGAGCTCATAAAGCTACCCAGAATTACTTAAAGGTTAAATTACACCCATACTTGGTTTTTAGGGTCTGAAATTAACTCAAACCTGCTTTTTTAGGTCTATTTATGCCCTTTTATGGAGAAAAGCACAATAACACATTTAGGGTTTAGTCTGATTATAGAAACCTATATTTTCTTTTAAAAAAATCCTGAACCCAAAATCAACCAAGTCCTTATTCAAAATTACCAGAAGGCCCCTTATGGATTAAGAATCGATAGAAGACTCAATAGAGATTAATAATCAAGTAGCATGAAGAACAACCCAAATCACTTCCATGTCTTAAACAAACTAATTTCCGAACTACCATGAGCTGTATTGAAATAAAGTATCAAATCCCAACTTATCCCTAAACATGTAGTAAATGGTCTAAGTTAGACTCAGCAACTCAAGACCAACCACCTGTGGACATGGATTCTTAACAAAAAATCCAGACTAGTCATTCAACAAGATTCCCATGTCAGTCGCAAAAATTCAATCCAGGATCTATACGTATATTTGTAGCAATGCACAAGAACCGTAGGGGGGATCGAACTCAAGACCCACATTGGATTTGTATCACAGCCATTATTGTCGTCACATTACATACACAATGATGATCTCCAAAGAAGCCACATTATCACCATACACATAACTCAAATAGTATAGATAATAGCCATAGTAAAAACTGAAATATGCAAAGCCATAAACACAATAGATTTGCCAACCAAAAGTGCCCAAAATATCTATAAACTCACCAAATCTCATTCTTCTTTGTTGATCATTTCAAGATTGACAGGACCCTCCACCATTTTCACATAGCAATCAGCTCAATCTGTGCAAACACAATCGGCTCAACCTATGATGAAACAAAGGACATGTATATATGAATAACACTCAAGTGAGTAAATATGCATGTATCAGAATTCTTCTGATAAAGGAGGGCATCATCACCTAAGTGTCAGTCTATAGTGAACCAGAATAAATAGATATTATGGGAAAATATCTCTTGAGAAGCAGCACATGTAAGAAGAGAATGGCATACCCAACAGGAAGTCAAAAGTGAATTAAGCAGTAGTCGATGGGGTTTTCTAGCCTTATTTTATCCTTAAAAGTCAAAAGTCAAAGGAAGGAGGCCGATCTGAAAGAAATGTTCAAATTTTGTGAAGGGGGGAACCTTATTTTCATAAAAGAAAAAACATGGTTGACCCATAATTTTGTGTTCGTTAAGCAAAAACACACACACTTATATATATAGTGCACCTTATTTGAGATGTAACAAATGCACCTATGCTGAGGAAAAAGTATAAGCCTCAAAAGGTTAAGATCTATTTTTTAGAGAGGAAATTCTTGTCCTGCCACACTTCCACATGAGATCCATGATTTGGGAGAGCTAGTTAAAGGGGATGTCCACTTATGAAGGGGTTATTACCATAATTTTACTCAATTATATTGCAACCCAAGTTTCAAGTTTCAAGGCCAACCATTAATTTGATTCATAATCATCACATGTTATTTGATAATAAAATTTGTATAGTCAGTTAAAAAAGTTTAGTTTTTGGGCTTGAAACCCTAACACAGCCGGTTAGAAAAGTTAGATATTGGACATACATACATTGCTAAAATGAAGTGATCCCTATTCACATTTTCCATCCATTAATAATGTGTATGTGCTAGTTATAGTAAAAATGGATTCCGTAGCCTCAAATACTCTTCTTGCATGTAGATTGTGCAACCTTAACAATAAATATCTACGCAATTTCAAATGGATTTCAAAAAAGTATACTTGAAAAAAAAACAAAATCTTTATCTCATGTTTAGACTATAATTATGGGGTTTGATAGAGCTTTTTAATTTAGTGGGTGTGACTTTGAAAGTTGCATGCACAAGGATACGTAATGCCATTTAAACAAAAGGATCAAGACAACAATAGAGTTGATACCAAGTAGTATATATTTTCTATGACTTTGAAGACTTGCTTGAGGTTAGGAGAACCTCTTTACCTTTTGTAATGTAAGGTTGTTTCTAGCCGAGGAGGTCATTTTTTAAGGGATGAAAGTTGAAACCTAGTCAACAACATTTTGATTTAGTAAAACCATGGTCAACAAAATATTTTTATGTAATTGAGTATTATTAACAAATAGATAATTGTAATAAATTCTAGCCACTGAATAATGTCCTAATATAGTTTAGTTGAGTCATGATTAAAAATTAAACTCCTAGAATTGAGTCATGGTCAAATTCGTCCTTCATGTATACACATTTTAAAATCCAAAAAAATGAGCCTGGGGTGAAACTCGAAGCTCCAATTTCTCGAGTTGCAGTGGAAGGTGATGGAAATCATGTCCCTAGTCCCAGACCAGAATACCCTAGAGGCATATAGGGTCCCTAGCCACATGACAGTGTCTTTTCCATGGAATCAACTTGCTTGGTCCTAGACCAAGAACCCCAAGAGACTATTCAGGGACCTGGGGTACCTTCTAGGGTCTTACTCTATCCTAGTCAACTGACTAGGATACCATTCGCTGAAAATGGGTCTCACAAATGCACTAACTTTAACACTCATCTCGTGGTGATAACTCATCTCGATGTCTTACAGCCTGTCATCAAATAAAAGGTTTCTTGAGAACTTCAGACATCTCTCCATATTAGCACGAAGCATGATCTCATAGATCCTTTATGTAACCCCACTTGGTTGGGGACTAGAGAGTAAAAATTGATCCCTCTTTATCTCTGAATCTGTCAGTTGTTTCAATAACAAATTCATGGTAACATCTCACATAATTGGTCCTGTACTTTGTGTTAAATTTTCATATGCTTAGCTAAGACATCAGTATTTCATTTCATTTTTCATAAAAAAAGCATATAAACAGGATCACTGAAAGATAGACAAGAACAACCATACAAAAGGAACACAAAGATTTATCCTAGGAAAAACCCAACAAAAGCTTCCTCAATGTAGATGCCCCAAAAGATAAAAGATAAAACTAGCAAGGAGATCAAAGCCTGATCCTCCTCCTTCTCCAGCTACTTCTCTTCTCCACTAATGAGCTACACAAGTGAGAGTGTGTGTCCAAATGAGGAGAGCTACACCTCTATTTATATTCATCCGTTCACTTCAATTAACTCATCCGACATGTAGGCTTGAGTTAATCATGTAGGCTCGAGTTACACATGTAGGCTCAAGTAACCACACTAGGGTGCTAATGACCCACCTTTACAATTAGAGGGGACGACCTCATGACTCTTATTAGTTCTTTCGATTAGAAGCATCGGGGTACAAGATAATACAGTTGGTTCTCCCAGTAGGACCATCGGGGACCACAAAAGATACATATAGAATATTCTTCGAAGTTACAATATTTCAACACTCCCCCTTAACGAGAAGGATATTCTACAACAACATCAACAACAACAATAGTAAGAGAGAGATAGAGGACATCATCAACATCATCAGGGTAATACATCTATAAATCATTGGAATATTTTCAACATCATGTAGTCTTCATCTTCAATCTTTAGTCTTCAGCATCATCAGTACTTTTACCGCTTCGATCAGCAACATCATCTTCAACACTTTGACCTTTCGATCAACAACATATTCTTCAGCACTTTGGCCTTTCAATCGGCAACAACATCATCATCATACTCTGATCTTTCGATCAGAAACATCATCATCAAAACATCATCAAAACATCAACATTATCAGCATAAAAATATCATCATCATCACATTCTGATCTTTCAATCAGAATCATCATTATCATCAGCCTCTGATCTTTCCATCAGAAACATCATCAACCAAACATCATCATACTCTAACATCAACTCATCTTCATATTCTGATCTTTCAATCAGTATGTCATCATCATCATATTTTGATAATACGACATCATCATCATCAGGATCTCATCATCATCACATTCTAATCTTTCAATCATAAACATCATCATCATCATCGCATTCTGATCTTTCGATTAGAAAACATCATCATCAGCAGAAACATCATAATCATAAGAAACTTCTGATCTTCTGATCAGAAAACATCATCATCATCATATTCTGATCTTTCGATCAGAGAACATCATCATCATCAGCAACTTCTAATCTTTCGATCAGAGAAACATCATCATCATCATATTCTGATCTTTCGATCAGAGAACATCATCATCATCAGCAACAGCATCATCATCATATTCTGATCTTTCAATCAGTACATCATCATCATCATAAAAACATCAACATCATCAAAACATCAACATGATCCTTCCTTTTGGAATTACGGGATTTAGGTCTTTACGGAGTTACCAATGATCCTTCCTTTCGGAATTACGGGATTTAGGTCTTTACGGAGTTACTAACGATCCTTCCTTTCGGAATTACGGGATTTAGGTCTTTGCAGAGTTACTAATGATCCTTCCTTTTGGAATTACGGGATCAACACATTTGTGGAACTCAGACAATCCTTCCTATTGGAATTACAGGATCAACACATCTGTGGAACTTAGACAATCCTTCCTATTGGAATTACAGGATCAATTCAATGATCCTTCCTTTCGAAATTACGGGATTTAGGTCTTTACGAAGTTACTTACGATCCTTCCTTTCGAAATTATGGGATCAACACAGATGTGGAACTCAGACAATCCTTCCTATTGGAATTACGGGATCAACACATCTGTGGAGCTCAGACAATCCTTCCTATTGGAATTACAGGATCAATTCAATAATCCTTCCTTTTGAAATTATGGGATTTAGGTCTTTACAGAGTTACTAATGATCCTTCCTTTCATAATTACGGGGATCAACACATATGTGGAACTCAGACAATCCTTCCTCTAGGAATTATGGGATCAACACACGTTCTCGAGTACCAGTCACGGATACATTTTGAACCAAGGTTCAGGGATGATGCAATCCACCACTTTCACGGGGCCGAGACCTCCAGATACATTTTGAACCAAAGTTCAGGGATGATGCAATCCTACCAGTTTCATGGGGGTCGAGACCTTCGAATAAATTTTGAACCGAGGTTCAGGGATGATGCAATCCACCACTTTCACGGGGGCCGATACCTCTGGATACATTTTGAACCGAAGTTCAGGGATGATGCAATCCTACCACATTCACGGGGGCCGAGACCTTCGGATACATTTTGAACCGAAGTTCAAGTATGATGCAATCCCACCACATTCACGGGGGCCAAGACCTCCAGATACATTTTGAACCGAAGTTCAGGGATGATGCAATCCCACCACATTCACGAAGACCGAAGTCACCACATCTATTTTGGACAGATGTCCTAGGATGATACAATCCCTCTTCATTCTCGAGGACCGAGGTCACTGGATCACTTTTGGATAGATGTCTCGGGATGATACAATCCCTCTTCATTCTCGAGCACTGAGGTCTCCAGATCACTTTAGGGCAATTTCCCAGGGATGATACAATCCCACTGCAACATCACTACTCCCCCTTTCGAGGAAGGTATTTTCAAACAACACCAAGCTTGTCTCGAAATTGTTCAAACTTTACCCAAGACAGAGGCTTCATCAGTACATCATCATTCAAACCATCATCATCTACATCTTCAGTATAGAAATACAGAATTTTTATGTGTTACAATCGGAACACAGGGCTCTCTGTCATCACAAATCTGGTTATCACATAGAATCATTGTAGTATCCATCTTCAGGTCAAAGAGACCTGATATCATCTTTCGAAGCCATATGACTTCACAACTTAGCAGAGCAATCTGCTATGTATTTTTCTTCAACCGTGCTATGAGAAACACTAGACGGTTTCCTGCTAAACCATGAACCCATAGCAGACCCCAAACAAAAGAATCTACCTAATGTGATTTTCTTGTCTGAGATAATCCCAGCCCAATCTGCATCTTTGTAGCCATACAATCTATGCTCATGGCTACCATCATAGTATAGACCAAAGTCTATAGTCCCTTTCAGATATCTCATCACATGTTTTGCAGTTGCTAGGTGAACCCATCTTGGTTGAACAAGATATTGACTTAAGGTGTTCATATCAAAACAAATGTCTGGTCTGGAATTTGTTCAGTACATTAATGACCCAATGATCTGTCTGTAATGAGTCACATCCACTAACTCTGATGAGTCATCAGCTAACAGCTTCAGGTTTAAGTCCATGGGTGTGGCCATGGATTTGCATTCCAACATATTGAATCTCTTCATTATCTCTACCGCATACTTTCCTTGGTTGAGAAATATTTCTTCTGAACTTTGATATATTTCAAGACCTAGGAAATAGTGCATTAACCCAAGCTCTTTCATCTCAAATTCTTATGTTAGTTTCTTCTTGCTTTCCATGATCTATTTCTCCTTCCCTGTCAAGAATAAGTCATCCACATATAATAACAGGATGGTAGGTTCATCTTCTACAACCTTGAAATAAAGGTTAGGATCAGCTTTACTCTTGGTAAAGCCCATAATTGACAGGAAACTGTCTATCCTTCCATACCAAGCTCTGGGAGCTTGCTTCATTCCATAGAGGGCCTTCTTCAACTTACATATATGAGTCCATCTATCTTCAACTTCAAATCCTTTCGATGTAAAACTCTTCCCCAATCATACCATTAAGGAAGGATTGTCTTTACTTCATCATGGAAGCAACTACCATCATAGTTCTGAAGGAAGTGTACCTTGATTCTTGGAGTAAGTGTCTCTTCAGAATTAATTCCCTCTTTCTTATAGAAACCTCTAGCCACAAGTCTTTCCTTACTTCTATCAGTGACATGTTTTATCTTA
>LPNX010906701.1:512-29680 GCA_001517045.1 Pseudotsuga menziesii | reverse complement strand
TCCTCAATATAGATGCCCCAAAAGATAAAAGATAAAACCAGCAAGGAGATCAAAGCCTGATCCTCCTCCTTCTCCAGCTACTTCTCTTCTCCACTAATGTTCTACACAAGTGAGAGTGTGTATCCAAATAAGGAGAGCTACACCTCTATTTATATTCTTCCATTCACTTCAATTAAGTCATCCGACATGTAGGCTTGATTTAATCATGTAGGCTCGAGTTAATCATGTAGGCTCGAGTTACACATGTAGGCTCAAGTAACCACACTGGGGTGCTAATGACGCACTTTTACAATTAGAGGGGACAACCTCATGACTCTTATTAGTTCTTCTGATTAGAAGCATCGGGGTACAAGATAATACAAGTGGTTCTCCCAGTAAGACCATCGCGGACCACAAAAGATACATATAGAATATTCTTCGAAGTTACAATATTTCAACAATTTGTGGATCCTCTTTCTCCCTATGTACATGAGTACTCAACTCACTCTTGATCTATGCAGATAAATTTAAGCATAAACATAATGGTAAGCATTCACTGCTTATCACATCCTTCTCCTTTATAAGTTAATATTTAATGTCATCAATTTCACATACTAATGTGATCTTATCATTCATATACATACATTGTAGCTATATTAAAGTTGTCAAGAGAAAATCCACACGATATGACAATATTAAGGGCCAACAAGAAGTGGGATAGGAAGTATTCACTATATCTGCTCTTATGCATAAATCACATTGTGCATCACATTGAATATGTACCCATAGAAGCATCAACATTATAATAGTATACATGCATTAGAACAAATTTAAATCATAATCCTAAGAGATTAAGCTCTAGGCTTCACTGCATTGATTGATGCATCATAAAAAATGGTTAGGAATTCTATGTCACTATCCTTTAAGCATGAGTATGAACTTCTTAAACATAGTCATAAATACTAAATTCCTTATGTCAACAATCCTTAATCGCATCCATTAATGAGTCCTAAGACTCTTTTGCGCAAAACAATGATTGACTATAAGGCATCATAATTAAGTGGGATTTATTACTTGTCATTAATATACCTCTTTAATGGGCCATGATGTTCATAATCTATCAAATATATTTTATGATAACACTTGTTAGTACTAAAACACATATATTTTTTCAGCTTTTAATTGATATAAATAACCAAATATGTCGTTATCAGATCTCTTACCATATTTAGCAATTTGATGGCTAATGAATTCCTTCAGCCAAGATTTGTAAAGCTTAGATCCAATAATTCAAGTCATTACTGTTAATTTGGAAACCCTTACCTTAGGATCATGTAGACTCTGTTACCCTTGAGACAAAGTTAGCTACAATATCCTAAGCTCTGATACCAAATCTCACAACCACCCGAGGCATAAGAAAATTGACCAAAATAATCCAATGAGAAGGCATTTTTTTTTCGGAAGAAAAAAATAGTTCCAATGATATTCCATGGAATCAAAGGTAACATATACAAATCCAAGATACATCATATCCATGTGTATCATGAAGCTACAAAAAGCATATCAAGACAATCTCTCAGTCATACAACCTGTACATAGCATCCAAAGCACCAAAAGGTGATATAAGACCCCCAAGTAGTCAAAGAGATCCAAACATCTCTCTCAGAGAACAATCTGCATCGTATAGAACAGTTCACAATATCTTATGGCATCTAATTCATTTGTGGGATTGAATGTTCATCCAAAATAACACAAAATTATTGGATAAAACTCATACATGGGAAAGAGGGTCCATTGATTCCTTTTAAAAAAATACACTCACACAACCACTGTAAAAAGGCCTTTCATAATTCATAAAACACAAATAAACAAGAAAGAGGGGAAACAACATATGGGACCACTTCATCAAACATTTAAGTGCCTTGCTTTGTAAGGGTCATAAGACCAATCATGCCTTCGATTTGGACACAAATAAGGGTTGTAATTATAAACTCCCAATAAGTAGTTTGCATCATATAAATTATGAATTTTGGGTGCTCTTCTCCACGAAAGGATGTAAACAGACCTAAAAAATCAGATTTGAGTTAAATACAAGGACAAAACTGGAGTGTTTTTGCTATCTATATCAATATATTATTAGCTAAAATGTGAAGTGACAAGCAAATTTAAGGGTTTCATGGTATTATAGGGTGATTGTTGAAACCCTAAGCAGAAGGAGAAAAGAAGAGGAGAAAAATGAGGCATTTTTTTGTTTATATCATTACAATATTAACCAAAATGTGAAGTGAGAAATAGAAGCAAGGGCATAGGGTGACAATTGAAAGTAACTTGAAGCCCTAGGTGTAAGGAGAAAATAAAAGAAGATAAAAATGGGGTCTTTTTTTGTCTATATCATTATAATATTAGCCAAAATGTGAAGTGAGCAGCAAAGACGAAGGGTATCATTGTGTCAGTGTTTAAACCCTATATAGAAGAAGAAAAAAAATAAGTGAAACCATTGGAAGAAAAGAATGGAACCATTGTTAACAATGGGAATTTTCCACAAAATAGGAAAGAGGGCCCTCAATTGGGTGGCCACCAAATGTTTCACAATATTGGATAATTTCCTTATAAAATACAAGACATACATTCACCTTTTTTTCTAGCTGAATCACTTTTTTTGATGCTTTTGGATTCTTTTCTTATCCCATTGATTTTTCCAGTTCTTCACTATGATGATATATTAAATCAAGCACACCATTGGATGTTCAATAGGTTCTCAATTAGTTGTCTCACAAGGATGGTAATCAATGCATCATGTTTTAGGTTCCCCAAAGAGTTGTAAGTTACATACTTATTTTAGCAAGGGATGCTTTGTCACAGTCATGGATGGCATTCCTGGTAAACCCTTTGGGGTAAAAAAGTACACCTAACCTAGAAGGATTTAAACTAGGCTATTGCTTGCACGAAAAAATTCCCAGCAACATTCACAACAACTAGTTGAGCTAACTTATCAATGCAAACTTTGAACTATCCATTGAATTCATGGTAATATTTCAGATGGGATAAAGGCATATTCACAATATCTTATAGCATCTAATTCATTTGTGGGATTGAATGTTCATCCCAAATACTAGTGAGAGAGAGGTTGGGACATAACAGCCTTCTTTTTTATTGATTGGGGTCCCTAAAAAATAAATTTATCAAAAGAAGGAAATGATAAAGAAAGTACAGAAAACATCGTGTTAAATTTGTACATTTAGGAAGGAAAATGCAACAAATGAACAAGATCAAAAAAGTACATTTAGGAAGATAAATGCAACTTTTAAACTAATGTAAAATTATATATTTAGGGAGAGAAATGCAACTTTTAATAGAACTACACTCAGTTTTAAAAATTAACTGAAAGAAATACTGCAAGCAAGAATACATTTATAGTCCTCTCCTAGTGGGGTAATGATTGATGGTATAAAATTTGAATCTGTTCTTAGTACTCCTCCAGTCACTATGTAATAATATTGGATAAAACTCATACATGGGAGAAAGGGTCCATTGATTCCTTACCAAAAAAAACAAAAAAAAGAGATTTAATTAAAAAAATTGGGACCCCTAACCTAACATACAAGGTAACCTATTCGGAATCTAGTTGACTTTCACATTTTATCTCCCACGAATAATTTTGTTGGAAAATGGCATAATTTTATTTTTTATGTGAAAGGAAAGTGTTTACTTACTTTGATTCCGGTATTCAACACCACGAAAGTTGAAGCTAAGCTGTTGGGATAAATTGAGGTGAAATGTGTGAGGTGTAACGGCGGACTGCGTGCACTTTTTCAAGCTTTGCTGAAAACTTTCTTATTGTCTTGCAGGTATTTTATCAATTCTTTCGGGGTTCTTTTTGTAATTATTACCACTTGTTCTTCTTGTCACTCAGTCTTTTGGAATCACACACTCTTGTACTTGTATCATCTTTCACTTTTACCTTATTCTTTGGATCACTTTTTGTTGTGTTTAGAATTCGCACCTGGATCAGGTTGTTCTTGGGAATCTGTAGGCCAATCCTCCATATATTCCTTAATGTCACTATCTGTAACATGAAATGGTAACATGCCCATTATGAACTCTAGATTTGTGATTGGTGAAGTGAATATATTTTTCACATCATAGAGAAGCATAGGAGTCATACTTATTTATCAAAGAGGGTGGAATGTGATATGACTTGGATATCACCTAAATCATGTGTTTTTGAAATGTCAATTTTGTAGTCTGTTAGATTTCCTTACATGTGTTGTTTTTCTAGACATTGAATTTTTGTACTAATAATGTCTCTATCATTTCTATATCATACACCCATCCCTCTAGTGGATTCCACTCTATCGTGGAAACCATCAAAACGGACCAGCTCAAGTGAAATTTGACCTTGCTCAAAGTCTATGTCTCCAAGAAGTATTGAATAAACTCTTCTAGTAGATATTTCAACCAACTCATTTGAATTCCTTAAGTGTATTATTTGAATGAAAACATCACCCCCACAATGAACTCATACTTCCTACATTTTCAAACCACTTTTCCTATCTAAACTTATGTAGAGAATCTTACTTCAGGATTAGTGATGGGATAAATCAATGTTCCTCTTGTTCATCTATGTTCCATATTTCTAATAAGCCTCTTCTGCATTTCAGTCATGAAGTGCTATATATTTTGTAAGATATTAACCCTTGCGTGACAAACCTAAAATCTTGTGGATGACATCAATAGTCAGTAAGCATGGTTTGTCCAAACATAAGCAACCCCTGTACATCCTATGAAGAAAAAAGTGGACTCAGTGCATGTTACTTGGATCACGCCTAAAGTGGGAAACATCTAGTAAGGTCATAATCCATGAATTGAATAACTTCTTCACCCATTCCTTAGAAACAACCTTCTCAATACCATCAAGCTCCTAAAAATTTTATGTATAGTTTGGGAACAATAAACAATGAAAATTGTCAACATCTTGCAAATTAAAATCTAGAAATTTGGAAGGAAACTTACCAAGAAATGACCCTCTAATGTCCACCTTGATATCTATGTCCATGACTAAAATCTCAATTTCCTTGAATTCCTCGATTTTACGGTGTACATTGTGTGTTGTAGATGTTGACATGGTAGCACAGGTCTCTGCAACCTTTCAATTCTCTACGATGACAAGTATGCTCTCTACTAGGTCACCATGATCACAACCACACAACTCCTCAATATAACTAAAAAAGTCACCCACACTTCATTGATTTTAAAAGTAGTTGTTCTTTAATTCTCCCATCCTGATGTTATCATTGCATCATTTTCCTATCATAACTCTCAATGCACCTCCTATTATATTTTTTATTTACCTTTTTGGTATGCAATATATCATTTCCTTTAGACATGATTTCTCGAAGTGAGCAGATCCCAATATTTTATAATGATTTCCATTCCTTACATAAATGAAGCAACTCACTATTCTATGTCCTTTGTGTTTTCAAATCTAATTACTTTGATGTACTTTCTAACTAAGTGACACTTTCAAACACAAATAGAAATAACTTGTACTTTCCACTACCTATCTAATTAGCCCAATTATCACCTTTTTTTCCCCTGTGTGTACTGGCATGATTTATGCCTACTGTGATCTACCGCGCCCTTTATTAGATCTCTGCATTACATTTTTTACTTGTAATTTTAATGAAAGCATAAGAAACTACCTAGGATTCTATTCCAAATCTACTTGGACAGATTTTTTCAACACTAACTCCTATCTCTATCGTACATTATTTCTCTTATGATAGAAAAGGACTTATATATGTTATTTATTCTAGGGTTGTATAACCCCTCTAGGGCTAGGCCAAATTGAATTGTACAAGCCCTCTAGGGCTAACCATGGAATGTGGCGGCTCTTCCTAGTTGAGTCGTGGACTATTTGACATTCATTTAGCTGGGTTGTCATTGTTTTGTGACTACTAGAGTTGGACTACACTTTCCCACTACTGCAAGACCATTACCGTGTTCATCTTTTGGGATGCCTGTGTAAACCTTGTACTGCTTGCAACCTCTAAGGCTGAGGGGTATTCATTCTTGGACACTAGGATATCTTGTTGGCTATTGTATGTGTCTAACCTAAACCTACAATACTCTAACCCTCTCTCTCTCTCTCAAGTTATGGCATATGTTTCTTTTAGAAGATAGCCCTTACAGTGACAATTTATAATTCCAAAGGTGTCCGAGTATAAGGCAAATCCATACTAGATCTAAACTAGCATGAACAAGGTGTCTCATCATCAAGGACAAATCGTAGACAAGTTCCATGTCTCTCAAGCATGTGTGCCATTCCTTGAAGGTAAATAGTAGTCAATTTCTAGGCCTCCAACAAGTGTGTCAAGCCCTCAAACCCTAGCAATAATGTTATGGCATAATCATGTTAAAGTTTTAGGGTAATTATGGGTTTTCAAAGAATGTGCTCATATTTGTTGATTTTTTATTGTCGATGTGCATAGGTCAACCTAGAATTAGGTTTATTGCTACCATGAACTCAAAAAAATTCTAGAATTGGAGTTATAGTGTCGTTTACCACTATTTTCATGCACAACATGTTGTTTTTTCAAGCAAACATATGCCTAGAAAGTGGCCAAAAATTTCCAAGGTTTGAGCTTCGTTTCTTTAAACCTCATATCAAGTGCGCCATCACCAAGGAGTAGTAGAGCCAAACCCTAGCTCATATGCAACATTGAATAAGTGTGTTATAAATGTAGATAGCCAGAGATACTACAAGGAGTAGTGCTCCATAACTGAAGAGACAAAGGAGTTGGCACACCAAACCCTACAAATAAACACTAGCTCACCACAAGTGCTATGAACAAGGTGCGTCATCATTAATGACAACCCATATACAAGTTCTAGGTCTCTCAAGAATGTGTTCCAATCATCTAAGTTAAAGGCTGGTCAACTACTAGGCCTCCAACAAATGTGTCTATCCTCACCAACAAACCCTAGACAAAATTCTAGGCCTCCAACAAGTGCATCAATTCTCACCAACAAACCTAAGCTAGAATGGTAGGCTTCCAACAAGTGCATCAAGCATCACCAACAAACCCTAGAAAGAATGCTAGGGAATAATCATGTTAAACTTTTGGGTGACCATTTGACCCTATGGGTTGGTTGTGACTGCTTTTCCTCCTCTTTAGAAGGTGGTGACTGTAATTTCCTCCTCCTAGTAGGACGTGACTGCTTTTGGAGCCCTTGTGGGCTAGGTCTTACTGTTTTGATCTCCTACAAGTTGGATGTGATTGTATTCCCTTCTCTATACAAGGTTGTGACTGTGATTTCCTACTCTTTAGTAGGTCGTTTCTATTCCTTTTTCCCTATGGGATGGTGGTGACTATTTTTCCTCCTCTTTAGCAGGTTGTGACTTTTATGGAGTCCTTTTGGGTTGGGGGTGATTGTATTGGAATCCTCCTAGCATGATGTGACTATGTTTAAGCACCCTAGGTTTGGTTCGTGGGTTGTATAGCTCCTCTAGAGATGGGCCATGGACTCTATAATCCCTTTGGCGCTGACCATGGATCATTGTGTCTCTTCCTAGATGAGTTGTGGACTGTTTGAAATTCATTTAGCTAGGTTGTGATTGTTTTGTGACCAATATATTTGGATTGGACTTTCCCACTGCTGCAATACCGTTACTGTGTTCACCTTTGGGGATTCCTGTGTAAACCTTGTCCTGCTTGCAGCCTATGAGGATTAGGGGTCTTCACTCTTGTAGACTAGGATATCTTGTTGGCTACTGTATGTGTCTAACTTAAACCTACAACATTCCAAACCTCTCTCTCTCTCAAGTTATGCCATATGTTCCTTTTAGCAGATAGTCCTTATAGTGACAATTTTTAATTCCAAAGGTGTGTGAGTATAACACAGATCCATACTAGATATAAACTAGCATGAACAAGGTGCGTCATCATCAAGGAAAAACTGTAGACAAGTTCTAGGTCTCTCAAGCATGTGTGCCATTCCTTGAAGGTAAAACCTAGTCAACTTCTAGGCCTCCAACAAGTGCGTCAAGTCCTCACCAACAAACCTTAGCAAGAATGGTATGGCATAATCCTATTAAAGTTTAGCGTAATTATGGGTTTTCAAATAATGTTCACATATTTGTTGATTTTCTGTTGTCGGTGTACACAGGTCAACCTAGAATTAGGTTTATTACTACCATGACCTCAAAAACTATCCAGAATTGGATTTATAGTGTCATTTGTACCACTATTTTGATGCACAACATGTTTTTTTTTGGGCAAAGGTCTTACTAGAAAGTGGCCAAAAATTTCCAAGATTTGAGCGTCATTGCTTTAAGCCTCATATCAATTGATCCATCACCAAGGAGTAGTAGATCCAAACCCTAGCTCATATGCATCATTGAACAAGTGCGTTATAAATGTAGACATCCAAAGATACTACAAGGAGTAGTGCTCTATAACTGAAGAGACAAAGGAGTTGTCACACCAAACCCTACGAATAAACCCTGGCTCACCATAAGTGCCATGAAAAAGGTGTGTCATCATTAAGGACAAACCCGAGACAAGTTCTAGGTCTCTCAATCATGTGCGCCAATCCTGTAAGGTAAGCCCTAGTCAACTGCTAGGCCTCCAACAAATGTGTCAATCCTCACCAATTACAAACCCTGGACAAAATGTTAGGCCTCAAACAAGTGTGTCAAGCCTAACCAACAAACCTAGGCCAAAATGGTAGGGTTCCAACAAGTGCTTCAAGAATCACCAACAAACCCTAGCAATAATTCTAGGGAATAATCATGTTAAAGTTTTGGGTGACCATTTGACCCTATGGGTTGGTCGTGACTACTTTTCCTCCTCTTTAATAGGTGGTGGCTGTAATTTCCTCCTCCTAGCAGGTCATGACTGCTTTTGGAGCCCTTGTTAGCTAAGTGTGACTGTGTTAGCCTCCTACAAGTTGGTCATGACTATTTTTCCTCCTCTTTAGCAAGTTGTGACTGTGATTTCCTCCACTTTAGTAGGATGTGTCTATTCCTTTTTCCATATGGGATGGCAGTGATTTTTTTTCCTCCTCTTTAGTTGGTCGTGACTATTATGGAGTCCTTTTGGGATGGGTGTGATTTTATTGGACTCCTCCTAGTAGGATGTGACTGTGTTTAAGCACCCTAGTGGTGGTTCGTGGTTGTATAACCCCTATGGGGAAGGGGCATGGACTGTATAAGCCCTCTAGGGCTGACCATGGATTGTGGTGGCTCTTCCTAGATGAGTCATGGATGGTTTGACATTCATTTAGATGGGTTGTGATTTTTTTGTGACCACTAGAGTTGGAATGCACTTTCCCATTGCTGCAAGATCATTACCGTGTTCATCTTTGGGGTTGCTTGTGTAAACCTTGTCCTGCTTGAAACCTCTAAGGATGAGGTTCTTCACTCTTGGAGACTAAGATATCTTGTTGGCTATTGTATGTGTTTAACCTAAACCTAAAACACTCTAACCCTCTCTTTCTCTCTCAAGTTATGACATCTTTTCCTTTTAGCAGATAGTCCTTATAGTGACAATTTATAATGACAAAGGTGTCTGAGTATAAGGAATATCCATACTAGATCTATACTAGCATGAACAAGGTGTGTCATCATCAAGGAAAAATTGTATATAAGTTCTAGGTCTCTCAAGCATGTGTGCCATTGCTTGAAGGTAAACCCTAGTCAACTTCTAGGCCTCCAAGAAGTGCATCAATCCCTCACCAACAAACCCTACCAAGAATGCTAACCCTAGCAAGAATTCTATGGCATAATCATGTTAAAGTCTTAGGGTAATTACGAGTTTTCAAAGAATATTCCCATATTTTTTTATTTTCTTCTGTCAGTGTGCACAGGTCAACCTATAAATAGGTTTATTTCTACCATGAACTCAAAAACTATCAAGAATTGGATTTATAGTGTTGATTACCACTATTTTGATGCACAACATGTTTTTTCAGAAAAAGGTCTTCCTAGAAAGTGGCCAAAAATTGCCAAGATTTGAGCTTCGTTGCTTTAAGCCTCGTATCAAGTGTGACATCACTAAGGAATAGGAATAATGTATATTTCCATTTGGATATATTGCAAGATATAAAAATTACCCATGAAAAAACAACACTAAATACAACATAATCTAAACATAGGAATATGCAAAAAATTACTTACAAAGTTGTTCAATTCAAAATTCTTAAGCATGATGATTACAATTGAATGCAATAGGTATATAACATGTTATTGTAGGAATACCCCACTAACGTAACTGCAACTATGGCTACCTAATAATTAAATCATGATTCCCATGCTACATTACTATCTTTGAATTAATGGAGAGGGATTGTGAAGGATCAAATAGATCTCCCTATTAAATTGTTTTTCCCTCAATGCATAAGAAGTTCCAAGTATGCTTGCTAGTGAAGTCTTCAGTATCCTATGTGATATATTTGGTTAATTTACATATCAATTTGATAAAGAACTTAGTGTCCTATGTGTGACATCTATACCAATGTTATCAAAACTAGAAACATTCAAAGTCCAACTAGGATAGAACTAGAACCAAACTAAGAATGAGTTTGTGAACTAGTCTATTATAAAAGAGATAACATATGAAAACTTCAATACACACACACATCAATGCAAATCCAAATGATTAGACACCAAATATGTAGAGTTTACTCATGTAAATAGAATGTAAGTACTAAACCTGAATATACAAAAACATCACCCAATGCAAATACATATCGTCTAAACCAAAATACATAGATATCAAGGTTATAAATAGCCTTTAAAGTCTAAAATACACTATGCTACAAAAAGTAACTACTTATCATCTCAATCATCGCCTATATTTGGATCCTCATCATCAGTAACACCCTATGCATCCTCCTATAGCCTTTGCCTCTATCTTTTTTTTACAGGGACATCAATCAAACCATCCAATTTTGGAGGAACTGCCAAATCCAAGCCTTAACATAAGGTAGAAACTTATTAGCATGTCTAATTAGTGACTTTTGATTGTACATTTTTACAAAGCTCGTGCATAAACACCAACATTGGATTAAAAATAAGGCTTGGTGCTCTTGATTAAATCCCAATCCCATACACTCATACATGATAGAATCCAGTGGAAATGTTGCACTCCTACCAATCCTGAAATTCTGAAAAAAAATTAACTACATTGAATTTTGAATGGGGTATGCAATCCTACTTTTCTCATATGAAGTTTGATGAGGTTGGAACCACTCAAACATTTTGGAAAAAATAATGGTAATTCTTGATCCTAGATTTTTTATCATTTTTGACAATTAAATTACTCATTTAAATATATGTTTTATTATATTTTTGCATCTTTTATGTCACATGGATCACTATTCAACCTAGGTATGTATGAATTTAAGGTTTATATAAAATCCATTTATTATTATCATTTTATGATTTTATTAATTAAAATTGACAGTATTGAAGCACATTTGATATATTAATTGATTTGTATATTTGTTTGCAGGTTATATAATCTTTTTTGGGACAAATTACTAACAAGTACGCATTCAACTCTCCATGCGCACAGCACGTCCAGCTCGACACCCAGCTTGTCATCCAGCTTGCTGCGCGAAACTCGTTGGTAGTTTTCCAGGCGTTAAAACGTGTTACTGCAAACTTTAGTCCTAAAGCACACCAACAAACAGACATTTCGTTCATCCTATATCTGCGCCCAGCATATCTAGCTCATGGTCCAGCTCGATGTTCAGCTTTCTGTCCAGATCGCTAACCAGACTACGCGCTGTTGAGAATTGATTTCAGGCATTAAAATGTGAAATGGCTTGCAAATGACGTACTGTCCATGCATATGGGTAATGAAGCTTGCATTCTAGAAAATCCACCAACTTGCAGCCTCCTTTGTCGACACCTCACCAACAGACCACGCGATGGGCTGATGTATTAGCTCACGCTCTAGAAAACTCATCTATGCGTTCTCCTCTACTCACCACCAATTCACCTGCTACACTAAGGAAAGAGCTGTGTGCCACCTCTGAGAACCAACCATGCTGAAGAAAGAGCCTATGTGTACACTTTCCAATGAAGAAGACCAGACTCATGCTGAAGAAGGGAAGATCATGTGCATTGGCATGCAATTAGTTAAACGCCTTAATAGTCGACTAAATTTAGAGAGCAGTTGACCACTAAAGGATCGACTTGATCATCCCTATAAACGTTGTATATAAACACCTCTTTATGTATAGTTAGGGAGTTGATCATTTTATTTGTTAGATAGTCATTTTTGGAGAAGAACATTGTATTTATGTTCCATCATCTGAATAAAGAGTTGTATTCTTTGTTGTTGACAATTGCGTTTGAGTAGAATTTATCCAAGCACCAACCCTGATTGCTGAGAGGGCCCCTCATCAACCAGAGGTTTTCTTCCTTTTTCTTGTTTATTTCTTTCATCTTTTCTGTTATAGCTAGTTTTGTTTCCAGTTAGTTTTATTATTTCATTTGCTTTCTGTAATGCATTTTATTTCCAGAAATAAATAATTAGATTGCGTACATAGTTTTTTTTTAATTTACTTTCAGTCATTTTATTTCCAGTTTACTATTCAGTTTATTTACAAGCAAATAGAATAGATTGCTTTTAAATTCAGCTCTATTTATTTTCTTTCTGTTATAAGTTATCAGTTATGTAATTTAAATTTCAGTTTGTTTATTAACATGCAATGATTTCTTTATGTTCATGAATTTGTTTAAGTTCATTTTATTGTTCAATTTGCTTAATAAGTGGGTTTACTTATTGTCTTTATGCATTAGGTTTGCATTTGCACAAATTCAGCTGAAGATTAGACCATTTAGGTTAATTTTTGTCATTTTAACTGTGCAGACTATCATTCGGACAGCCTATTTAAACTGTCATTCAACCACCCCTTTCAGACCTACAGTTCAATCTGGCATTCAGTCCATAGTTTCGTTTTTAGTGTTTTTAATGTGTTTTGAGATTGTTTTCAGTTCGGTTTCCATAATGTTTGAAGTATGCTTTGACTGAGATAGTTAGATAATAGTTTTATTTAACATTGAAGTTAAAGTTAGAGTGTTTTAGGTTATTTATGAAAGTCTTATCATTTTCTTTACTTCTTTTCACCTCGAACATGTTTTTAACTGTGTTATGTTTTGTTTATTGAATTTGTTTCTGATTTCTTTTTACTGGTGTATTGTTTTGTGTTTATGATTTTGTATTGATTTATCCATTTGTATGTAAATTTTAGTATTGTATGTGTTATCCTTAGTATGTTTTTAGGTTATTCATTTTTCATTGTGTGATTACTGAAAGAGACTTGTAGGACATAATTCAAAGATATTCCTATTAAGTTTTCTACTTGTTTCTTTCTATTTAATTAAGTTTTCTATTTGTTTCTTTCTATTTAATTTTCTTTATTAAATTTTCTCCTTGCTTGTTTTATTAAGTTTTCTACTTGCTTATTAATTAGGTTTTCCTTGCATATTAGCTTCCAATTTAAAGATTAGTTGTTAATAGTATCTTTTTCAGTTTAAAGTTATCTACTTATAGATTATTTAGTTTTATATTTTGTTCTGGTTTAATTACCTTAATAATTGAATTCCTAGGAGTTTGACTCGATTTTTCATTTTGAAAGGTCTTTCGATATTTTGTTTGTTAAAATATTTCCATGACACCATAGGAACCCCTCTACCTTCGCATATATTTTGTGTCAAATCTAAGCCTACCAACCCCAGTCGATAATTAAAGATTAGGTGAATTAATTTAGACATTATACCACCCAACAATTTTGGCATCATTGCCAAGGAGTTGTTCTGTAAGGTAAATAGAATTCCATATGAAGTTTAGCAATAGGTTGGTGGTGGGGGAGCAGTAAGATGAGAGGTAAGAACCTACGCATCTGTTATAATAGGCACCCCCAAATCCAGCAACAGTGGTAGCATAGATTTTATTTAGTTTAAAGTTTTTCATGGGCATACTTAGAGATCCTCAAGGTAGATTTATTAATACCTAAAAACTTATTGAAATCTCTACTAACTACCGTAGGGGACGTAATTCCCCAACTACTAACTCACCAGAAAGGTACTGAAAGACACGTATAGGAAGTAGTTCTACCCTGAAACCTAAGGAGACTCTCTTAGAATATCTTACCAAGGAATCCATAGAAGGAGAATGAACCTTGGCAGGAGGTCCTAAGGACCTCATTCCTGAGGAAGTTCAAGAATATCAGCCATTAGAAACCTCCAACCCTCCAGTAGTTTCAAATCCAATCAACACAAATTTTTCACTAGTAGGAGATCCGAATTTCATTGACTTTATTCATCCTTCCTAAGTAAAATCTCGCTTTGGAACCTTAGTAGATCCAGTCATCTCACAAATTGAAACTTCCACAGTAGAACCTACTATCCCTCTAGGATTCAATAAAAACATGGTTGATCAGAGGAAGATCTCTCCCGAAAAAGAACATTGGGACACCCCATTGTCACCTTGAAAGGAGCCTCCTAGGTATATCTACATTAAGAAACCATCTTATATGGAGAGACGGGGATAAAACGAATATCATGATGAAGTTAGAAATGAAGAAGGGGAAGGGGAAAATTGAACCGAGGATACCTTCGGGTTCCCTATTTTAGACACGATGCAGGATGTAACTATGAAAAACATCCATCCTTCCTCCTTACCTACTTTCTATGGAAAACGTAATTAGGACCCGGACACATTCCTATTCGAGTTCGATATCCTTTGTAGGAGTTATAATTATCTACAATATTCTCACAAACTAAAACTATTCCCCGCTACATTAAAATATTCCACCTTGAGATGGTTCATGGGATTAGGAGAATTCACTATCAGGACTTGGGACGATATGAAAACTTCATTCATGCAAAAATATCAAGATTATTGCAAACCCAAGGACTCATGACATGATATATTCAAAATACAACAACTTGAAGATGAGATTTTGGAGGATTATCTCGAAAGGTTCATTTATACATTACATAAATCTAAATATAGTGACCTCCGATAAGATGCAGTACGTACACTTTTCCTTTAGGGGATCTCCGAGGACTTATTAGAAATTCTTAATCTCATGGTGGTTGGCGATATTTCTCATAAAACTTTTGGACAAATCGGTGAGATCTGTAAAAATTATTCTAGGAGTAGGGGGAAAGTTGCAAAAAACATTCGAGAGCCTTTTAGTAGAAATGTAAGAGGAAACATTCCTATTTCAGGTGGAGTTACAAGAGTTGAGTTAGGAAACCTGTTGGAGAAATTCAAAACTGATATCTTAGGAGAAATGGGTTCTCAACTAAATGCTTTACAAGCCAAGAAAAGACAGGATAAAGAATGAGTAGCAATGAGTATTTTTTGTCCAATATGTAGAACTAAACATCCCCAAAGGGAATGTCCATTAAACAACATCTTCGTATGTCACATCTATACAGAAGAGCATCCAACAAATAACTACCCATCCTTTCTCTGTTGCAAGCCATCTATAAGAGTGGGGATGTAGCTGAAACATCTAAGAGGCCTCCTTGGAAACCATGATATCCACCAGTATATCAGAACTTTCCACCACAACCTCCACTCTATTATCCTCCATATCAACCACCTCAACAATGGAACAATTCAAGTTGGCAAAATTGGCCACCTCAGTACCCGCCTCCTCAATCTCCACAACAGCAATATTGGTCACAAGGATGGAGAGGAAAACCATATCCTCAATCACAACCTGTCCCTACACCTAATCATCCTTATCCTCGACATCAAACAAATTTCCAGCAAATTTTTCCTGGATTTGTACCTCCAGTTCCTTTTATCACACAGCAACCTCATCATTTCCAAAACACAAATCCTCCTCGACCGACACTATTACCTGCGCAATTGATGCCTAACCCTAATAATAAACCAACTCAATCTCTTAACAGCATTGAGTTGCAAACTCTTCCATCATACCTTATTTCAACTGTACCTGTACATGAAATTCAATAACGATCGGGAAGAGTTGTGAATAATAAACCCAAGTCATCAGTCATCATTCATGAAGCAAATGAAGAAGAAGAAGATTCAAATGAACCTATGAATGATTCTATTTTGGAGGATGTAAACATTCCAAAGGTTCTATTACACACCCATCCTCTGCAAGATACTATTTAGGAGCAAATAATTCCTCCATTTCCAGAAAGACTAGTAATAGAAAAACCTGTAGTTCATCTGGAGTACAACATTTTGAATTAATTAAAGAGTATTCGTATTAAAATCCCTCTATTACAAGCTATCAAAGACATACCAATCTATAGTAAGGTAATAAAGGAGCTATGTATTAAACATTCAGGGAATAATCAAAAGGATCCTCTCACAATCCATGTTATAGGAGAGATGTCTGAATGTATGATAGATCAGTCCCAGATTGCAAAATATACAAATCCAAAATCCCCAATAGTGACTGTAATTATAAACAACACTGCCATAGAAAATACATTGATCGATCTAGGATCTTCTATTAACATGATGACCACTGCAATTTTATAAGTTTTATATTTAGGACAATTTCTTCGACCTACTCCTTCCATCCTAGAACTAGCAGACCATACTATGGTAAAACCTGTTGGAGTCCTGGATGATGTTGTTGTATCAATAGCCTCGTGGGAATACCCTGTCAAATTTATGGTCATAAAATCAAAGGATCCTTCTAAAGGGAATCCTATTATCTTGGTAAGACCATGGTTAGCTACCACAAATGCTTTTATAGGATGTAGGGATGGAGAGATGACAATTTCCAATGGGTTGTCTACACAAAGACTTAATTTATACCCCCCATCACAACCAATAACTGAAAATTCATGGTGGTTAAATTATTCTTTAGGGGATGAGGACTTTGATTACCTCTCCCTTCCTAGTGATTTCTCCTGGGCACTTTAGGAGTAGACCACTGAGAATGTGTTAAATCAGTTTGTTTCTTCAACAACCTGTACAGATTTCCCTCAATATTTTGCTCAATTCGAACAAATTTTTGGAGATAAATTTCAAGAGAATATGGCTCTCTCAATGTTTACACAAACACCTTGTGTATTCACAATTGAAGAGCATACAGGACCATATACCATACCTTGTGAGGTTGGTCCTGAAACATTTCTACATATAAACGCAAGATTAAGTGAAAACCAACAAGCACAAGTGCTTAAAGATCTTAAGAAACAAGATGGATCATTTGCATGGGAATACACCGATATGAAGGGTATACACCCTGACACATATATTCACCATATTTATATGGATCCAAGCATGTCACCTATAAGGCAGCCACAGAAGAGGATGAATCATGCTCTAAATAATATAGTAAAAGAAGAATTACCAAAACTCCTCACTATTGGTTTCATCTATGCTATCTCCGATAGTAAATGGGTGTCTCCTTTAGGAGTAGTCCCAAAGAAATTCACAAGGAAATGGCATATTTGTGTTGATTTTAGGGAGCTAAACAAAGCTACACTTAAAGACTACTTTCCTTTACCTTTTATTGATCAAGTATTATATACTCTTATCAGGTAAATAGTATTTTTCCTTTCTTGACAGGTATAGTGGTTACAACTAGATTTTAATAGCACTTGAAGATCATGACAAGACCACTTTTACATGCCCTAGGGGAACATACGCTTACCGAGTTTTTCCATTTGGCCTATGTAATGCACCTGCCACTTTTCAGTGAGCAGTATTAGGCATCTTTTCTGATATTATACATGACTGTGTAGAGGTATACATGGATGATTTTACAACCTATGGTAATACTTTTCAAGAATCCCTTAACAACCTAAAGAAGGTCTTGATTTGATGTCAAGAAATGAATTTATCCCTTAGTCATGAAAAATGTAAAATGTTACTGACAGAAGGTATAGTTTTGGGACACCATGTTTCCTCCCAAGGAATCAAGGTAGATCCTGCGAAGATAGAAGTAATTGTTGGACTTCTCTCTCCCAAAACTCAGAAAGAGGTAAGAAGCTTTCTTGTTCATGCAAGATATTACCATCGTTTTATTGAAATTTTCACTAAAATAGCTGCACCAATGTTTAAGTTGCTTACAAAGGACGTAGAATTCCAATGGACAGAATATTGTCAAAATGATTTTGAAATCCTAAAAGCTAAACTATCAGTGGCACCAATACTTAGGGGTCATGATTGGTCCCTTCCTTTTCACATATCTACCGATGCCTTTGATACGGCCATAGGAGTCATCCTCAGCTAAAAATAGCGACAAGCACCTTATTCCATTTATTTAATTAGTAAGAATTTGACTCCTGCCAAACTTAATTATACTATTACTGGAAAAAAAAATTGGCAGTGGTTTATTCTATTAATAAGTTTCGTCATTACATTATTGGTTATGAATTTTGTGTGCATACCAATCACTTTGCCATTAGATTTCTAATGAATAAACCAATTACTAATGGTATAGTGACCCAATGGCTTCTTTTATTGCAAGAATTTAACATTACCATTATTGACCGACCTGGTAAACAAAATCTAGTAGCAGATTTCCTTTCCCGTATTCAACATGAAGACGGTACTAAACTAGTTGACGACACTTTTCCTGACGAACATCTATTTGTTGTATCTATTCAAACCCCTTAGTTCACAGATATTGCCAATTATTTAGCAACTGGGAAAATACCAAACCATTTTTCCCCACATGAGAAGCGTCGTATTATAGTTCAGAGTTCCAATTATTCTTGGGTTGATAACGATCTCTTCCACACTGGTCTAGATCTTATTATTCGACGATGTGTGTGGGAGGATGAAATGACAGACATCCTCCATACATGCCATGATGGACCATGTGGAGGACATTTTTCTGATAAGAGGATGGCATACAAAGTCTTACATTCTGGTTATTATTAGCCAAACATTTTTAAATATGCTACCAAATATGTCAAAGGATGCGATAGTTTCCAAAGAATGGGTAGACCTACATCATCTGATCAAATTCCCCTACAACCCCAAGTCATGATTGAACCCTTTGAGAAATGGGCTCTTGATTTTGTAGGATCAATTTCTCCCATGTCTTGTAACAAGAAATATATCTTAGTATGCACAAACTATGTCACCAAATGGGTAGAAGCTAAAGCTTTGTTTAGAGCTACAGAGAAATCAGTGGTAGAATTCATATATGAAGAAATATTCACCTGGTTTGGTGTACCTAGAGAAATTGTCAAAGATCAAGGTACTCAATTTACTTCCAAATTAATGAAAGAACTTACTATGAAATATGGCATCCGACATTGCAAATCTTCACCTTATCACCCTCAGTCTAATGGTTAGGTAGAATCGACTAATAAAGTATTAGAAGCCATTTTAACCAAAACCATTCACTTATATCATAAGGATTGGGCAGATAGACTCCCAAAGGCTTTATGGGCCTATAGGATAACATGGAGAAACACTACTGGACATACCCCCTATGAGTTAGTGTATGGAAAACAAGTCGTTTTACCTATTGAATTTCAAGTTAAAACCTTTTGTATGGTAGCACAATTAGGCATGAATTTAGATGAAGCACAGAAACAATGAATATTGTAGATTAATGAGTTAGATGAGATTAGACAAGATGCACTCCAAAGAACCATGATAATACAGAATCAACAAAATACATGGCATGATAAATTTATTAAGCAAAAATAGTTTAATACTGGAGATTGGGCACTACTATTCAACTCACTGTTTAAAAATTTCAAAGGAAAGTTAACTACCCATTGGATGGGCCCATATGAAGTAGTTACAGCTTTTGACAATGGGTCAGTAAAAATTGAAACAATTGATGGCTCAGAAGTTTCCTTTGTAGTAAATGGACATAGACTCAGACTTTATCACCAACCGACATCTAAACAGGAGTTTATACATAATGTTTTGCAGCAGAATGAAATGGAATTAGTCAAAGGGGAAGCTATTCCTTTGCCTCGTGATCCTTGAAAAGTATTTTGGGTTATTATCACTTGTATATATGTAAATATGTGTGCTTTGAATAAATAAGATTCATTTCTAATAGATTGTTTACAAGGGACTCTTTTTCTTTTTATATATGTCTTTATGAATAAATTGAATCATATAACAAGTGGTTTTGCAGTTTGATTACAAGTATTCTATCTCTATAAGAAGCTCATGGAGTATTACTTGGAAAAGGGAAGTATGTTAAAACACTCATCAGGTATATTAACCTTTCTTGGGGTACTTTTGAAATTTGCAGTCTATAGTGAAAATTAAAATTATAATCCTTTGTATATCATACTTAACCATCTCTTCTATGATTCATATGGTTCTCGGTATTTTGATTAAGACATGTATATTTCTGATTTACTCTTTTGAACAGTTGCTTGATAGACCTACTTTCATTATCATATTTTTTTTCACATTCTCATCTTACACCTATGGATTACTAGCTCATCTTATGCTTGTTATCAAAACTTGTCTCTCAAGTATTTTGGTGATAATTCGAGAGTAAGTGGAATTTTTTCTATGGGGAACATTACTTTACTTTTTATGAAGAAGAAGGACTATAAGGTTAAAGAACAGCTTTAAGTTATTCTCTATTGACATGATCTATGGTTATGGCCATTATGAAATTACCTATAGGTTATTTTACAAAATTGAATTATGTGTTTAGCAGGACTTAACACGCTCTAGTACCAATCAGCTTCCATTTATTTAATATCATTATACAAGGCAAACCCTCTGAAGTACTGAACAGGCTTGCTGACAGCGGGTCAATGCTAAGTAAAAACTCAAAACACGGAAGCTTGATAAATGCAAGTAAACCCGTCGGGGTACTGAACATGCTCCCTGGAAGAGGGACTATGCTTGCATGGTACCAAGGCAAACCCTTCGAGGTATTGAATAGGCTTGCTGGCAGCGGGGCAATACCTGGTAAAAGAGATCTGGTTAATGCACTACTATGCACAGAGTTCGTAAAATAATGATAATATAAAGATTTTTTTTAGAATTTATGAATAAACATGTCACAGCCAATTGTTTACCATGTCATTTGAGAATGGCTGCAAGTTGGGCTTGACTCTAGCCATCTAATTCAACATATACCTAGGATGTCATTATCCTAGAAATGGGACCCATATCTATAAATCTCACATACTTTGGGGTACACTTAAAA
Organism: Pseudotsuga menziesii; assembly: GCA_001517045.1. Taxonomy (NCBI): domain Eukaryota; kingdom Viridiplantae; phylum Streptophyta; class Pinopsida; order Pinales; family Pinaceae; genus Pseudotsuga; species Pseudotsuga menziesii. The sequence goes on along the minus strand of LPNX010906701.1, from coordinate 8,530 downwards.
TATTTTATGATGACAGGATATCTTTAAAATGAGGCATAGATGACTAGTTTTTCCTATGGCATTATTTTGGTTAAATTATTATCATTCAAGCGGTCTTTCTAATCGTTGTTATATTTTTCATGAATATACATATCTAAATCATTTCCATTTACTAGTTAGTTTTTTTTTTCTTTTTTCTTACAAAATAATAAACAGCATGCTAGAACTCTTTACTTTTTTTTATTTTCTGGAACAATCAATTCTTCTCTCTTCTATGGCTTGAGGACATGCCATACCTTTCATTTGGGGGGAAGGATTGGGAAAATTAGATTGTTTTTACTTTTCATTATTTATGATATATCTATTTATCTCTGACAAATGATAAATGTTTTCAGGATAATATAAGCAGTGGAACTTGATTATAGAATGAAGCATATTTTTTTCAGCAAAATCAATATGAAGAATCGAATGAAGGTCCAAATGAAATACCAAATGACGATCTGAATAAAATATTGTAACATTATAGCATTTATAATTAAATTTGCTAACAAAATTTTGTTTTTTCTTTTGGCAAATAATGTTTACCTTCATGTGGATGCTTAGAATTTTTTCTTATCATTTCATTATTGATAATCCTATCCTTTTACCCAATCATGCATATAAATTATCAAATGACCAATTTTCTTGATTATAAATGTGATTTATACTTTTCATGGCATATGTTCAACCTGTCTAAAGTTTTACTTTGGACATGGTTGAATTAATTTTAAACCTTATGAACTTACTCACATATGTATATGCCCGTTACTGGCTCACATCTCAAAATTCGCAATGACAGTGTGATCTATCACTGATTAGAGGAAATTTGAGGTCTAAAATGGGCCTCCTAATAAGAAAATGATAAAATAATAGTTATTAATTTTGGAGGAAGAATGAAAAAACTACCTTTTTGTTCTTATTTTTGACATATCTCCCCGTGTTTTTACTAAAATTCCGAGCGGGAGAGCTTGTTGGATGCAGAATTTAACTCCACATCCAACAAGTGCCCTCACTGAATACTTTTGATGAACCCTAATACCCCAAAAATAAGAAATGCCTGAAAAAACGTGATGATGACATCATCATCACATTTTTTCAAGTATTTCTTATTTTTGGGGTAGTGGGGTCTGTCAAAAGTATGTAGTATGGGTGCTCGTTGGATGCGGAATTAAATTCTGCATCCAACAAGCTCTCCCTCTTGAAATTTGAGTAAAAACACAGGGCGATATGTCGAAAATACGAACAAAAAAAATAGTTTTATTTTATAAAAAATATGTCAATTCAACCATTATGGTTGACTCATTTTATTGAAATTCTATTGGTTCTTGAATTCCAACTCACAAATTTATTGTTGGCGCGTTTTCCTATAAGGCCCATTTTAGACCCCAAATTTCCTCTAATTAGTATCTTTCTTTTTGCTAAGTGGGACCTGGCATTTCTCCGTTTGGGGGAATGTTGATCCTAGATTTGTTATCATTTTTTACAATTAAATTACTCATGTAAATATATGTTTTATTATCTTTTTGCATCATTTATGTCACGTAGATCACTATTCAGCCCAAGTATGTATGAATTTAAGGTTTATATAAAATCCATTTATTATTATCATTTTATGATTTTATTAATTAAAATTGACATTATTGAAGCACATTTGATATATTAATTGATTTGTATATTTGTTTGCGGGTTATATAATCTTTTTTAGGAAAAATGCATTTCACTTGCCATGCGCACAGCACATCCAACTCGACGCCCAGCTCGTCATCTAGCTCGTTGCGCGAAACTCGTTGGTAGTTTTCCAGGTGTTAAAACATGTTACTACATAATTTATTCCTAAAGCGCACCAGCAAACAAACATTGCGTTTGTCCTAGATCTACGCCTAGCATATCCAGCTCACGGTCTATCTCGCTGTTCAGCGTTTCGTCCAAATCGCTAACCATTCTACGTGTTGTTGAGAATTCATTTCAGGCATTAAAATGTGAAACATCCTGCAGATGACCTTCTATCTACGCGTTTGGGTAATGAATCTCGTGTTCTAGATGATCCACCAGCTTGCAGCCTCCTTTGTCCACACCTCTCCAATAGACCATGCGATGGGCTGACGTATTAGCTCACATTCAAGAAAACTCGCCTGTGCGTTCTCCTCTGCTCGCCACCAGTTCACCTGCTGCGCTAAGGAAGGAGTCGTGCACCACCTTTGAGAACCAACCACGCTGAAGAAGGAGCCTATGTGTACACTGTCCAATGAAGAAAACCAGACTCACACTAAAGAAGGGAAGACCTTGTGCATTGGCCTATAATCAGTTAAACGCCTTAATAGTTGACTAAATTTAGAGAGCAGTTGACCACTAAAGGGTTGACTTGCTCATCCCTATAAACGTTGTATATAAACACCTATTTATGCATAGTTAGGGAGTTGATCATTTTATTTGTTAGACAATCATTTTTGGAGAAGAACATTGTATTTATGTTCCATCATTTGAATAAAGATTTGTATGCTTTGTTGTTGACAATTGCGTTTGAGTAGAAGTTAGCTAGGAACCACCCCTAATTGCTGAGAGGGCCCCTCATCAACCGGAGGTCTTCTTCCTTTTTCTTGTTTATTTCTTTCATCTTTTCTGTTATAACTAGTTTTGTTTCCAGTTAGTTTTATTATTTCATTTGCTTTCTGTAATGCATTTTATTTCCAGAATTAAATTATTAGATTCCGCGCATAGTTTGTTTTTGAAATTACTTTCAGTCATTTTATTTCCAGTTTATAGTTCAATTTATTTACAAGCAAATATAATAGATTGCTTTTAAATTCAGTTCTATTTATTTCCTTTTTGTTAAAAGTTATCAGTTACGCAATTTCAATTTCAATTTGTTAATTAACATGCAATGATTTCTTTATGTTCATGAATTTGTTTAAGTTCATTTTATTGTTCAATTTGCTTAATAAGTAGGTTTACTTAGTGTCTCTATGCATTAGGTTTGCATCTACACAAATTCAGCTGAAGATTAAACCATTTAGGTTAATTTTTGTCATTTTGACTGTGCAGATTGTCATTTGGACAACCTGTTTAAACTGTCATTCAACCACCCCTTTCATACCTATAGTTCAGTCTGGCATTCAGTCCATAGTTTCGTTTTTAGTGTTTTTAATGTGTTTTGAGATTGTTTTCAGTTCTGTTTCCCTAATGTTTGAAGTATGCTTTGACTGAGATAGTTAGATAATAGTTTTATTTAACATTGAAGTTAAAGTTAGAGTGTTTTAGGTTATTTATTAAAGTCTTATCATTTTCTTTACTTCTTTTCACCTCAAACATGTTTTGAACTATGTTATGTTTTGTTTCTTGAATTTGTTTCTGATTTCTTTTTACTAGTGTATTGTTTTGTGTTTATGCTTTTGTATTTATTTATCCATTTGCATGTAAATTTCAGTATTGTATGTGTTTTCCTTAGTGTTTTTCTAGGTTATTCCTTTTTCATTGTGTGATTACTGAAAGAGACTTGTAGGACAGAATTCAAAGATACTCCTATTAATTTTTCTAGTTGTTTCTTTCTATTTAATTAAGTTTTCTATTTGTTTCTTTCTATTTAATTTTCTTTATTAAGTTTTCCACTTGCTTATTTTATTAAGTTTTCTACTTGCTTAATTTATTAAGTTTTCTACTTGCTTATTAATTAGGTTTTCCTTGCATTTTAGTTTCCAATTTAAAGATTAGTTGTTGATAGTATCTTTTTCAGTTTAAAGTTATCTACTTATAGATTATTTAGTTTTATATTTTGTTCTGGTTTAATTACCTTAATAATTGAATTCCTAGGAATTTGACTCATTTTTTCATTTTGAAAGATCTTTCGATCTTTTGTTTGTTAAAATATTTCCACGACACCATAGGAACCCCTCTACCTTCGCATATATTTTGTGTCAACTCTAAGCCTACCAACCTCGGTCGATAATTAAATATTAGGTGAATTAATTTAGACATTATAACACCCAACAGTAATGTTAAAAATTTAACTTAAAGTTGGCATTCTCATTTACCTTTCCTTTTTAATATTACCAGTAATTACCAATTTACCACAAAAGGGGTTTTTTTCCCCCTTTAATTTTCATTTAATTCCTGGAAATGTCACTGGTTCCATAGATTGGTTCATAGTGAAAACCAGTCTGAATTGGCCTACTAGCTCAGTGCAAAGACTGATTTAGGGTCTTAGGGGTATGGTAGAAAAAAATAATTCTATTTTCCCAAGTGTAACAACAATATTAATACATTAAATGTTAGCTATTTAGATGTATTACTAGGTTAAGGAATGTGTCCCCTCATTCATGGCTTCCCACACAATATATAATGGTAGCTACCAATTGTAATATATCATCTAACATATATTCATTTTTACATTACTACTTAACCATTTATGGCTTCCGTACGTTACTTGTACTGCCTATTTTATTATTGGGAGCTTTAGTTTCTTCAGTGGTATCAGAGCCCCTTCTTAGGCATCTCTGATACTGGATTTTAACCATCGTTCACAAAGCTTCTCTGAATTGGATCGTTGATCCCCACTTCACCCCCATTCACTCAACGCAGTTCACTCTCCACTGCGCCTGCTTCACCTCCCTTCACCACCCTCTCCATCTCCATCCTGTGCCCCTCCATGTCCTCTTGTTTCCACCTATCTCCATGCCATCACAACCTCCCTCCTTTACTGCTCCACACGTAGCCCCCCCTCCCTGTGTCTTCGTCCTCCTACCTCCATCCCCCTAGTCATTGACTCCTTCATGCCTCCTTCCACCACTACCACCTTCTTCCCTCTCTGCCTGCCCCATTTTCCTTCTATGCCCACCTCTCCATTCTCTTCCACCTCCCATATTCTCCTCTGCCCCTCCATTCTTCCATGCATTCTCCTCCCCCAGTGCATCCATCCCTTCCTCCCCCATTCATTCTACCTCCATCCATCCTCCTCCAACCCTTCATCCTCCATCGCCTCTCTACTCCATCCTCCTTCCTCCACCCCTCTGTTTCTCTCCATCCACCTGTTCCATTCATCATTCCTACACACCTGCTTGCCACGACCATCCTGATACTCTTCATCCCCCCTTCCTCCAGACCTTGAACTCCAACACCTTACCACCTTTCCATACCTCCACTTCCCTACGCCTTCTCCTGCCACTCCCAACAGCCCTTCCTCTACCCACTTGCGCGCCATTCGTCGCCATCACGCAATCCTCCCATTAACGTTTCCTTCCCACGCTTAACATAACCGCTGGTTAAGCATTTTTTTAAATAATAAAGTTTTAATATTAATAAATATTTATTAATATTAATAAAATTATTAATATTATAATTAACTAAAAACTATATTAATTAATTAATATTTATTATTATTAAAAAAACAAATTATTATTATTTTATAATAATTATTTTTGGAAAAATATATATATAATAATTATTTTTGAAAAAAAGGGTTAAATTGACCATTTAAAAAAGAAAATCAAAGGGGAAAACCTGGTATTGGAAATTATTACAATTTATCAAGCCAAGACTTATTGTCAAAGAAAAGAAGTCAAAGAAGTCAATTCAACAAGACCATCCATCATCGAAGAAAAAACCAAAATCAAGGAAGATCAACAATCGACGAAGACTCAAAACATCAAAGGAAGACCAAGTATCATTGGAAGTCGAGACCATTCACCTTCGAACGAGTCAAAAAAATTGAAGTCTCCAAAGATATTAAAGTAGTCATTGACGCCAATTGTGGAAGAAATTATGGAAGACGTATATAAATTCAAATTTTGGACTAAGTGTCCTTATTGCAAAATGGAATTCCAATATCCGACAGCCTTTAAAAATTGTAATCAATCCTTTCCAATATGTGATAAAAATTTTATTATGAGATACAATCCAGGTCACTCACAATTGCAATCATAGTTACAAACAGTTTCAGCCAAGCTAAAAATGTGCGAACTAGCTAATAGTGTTCTACAACTCCAATTCGACAATCAGAAACAAAGTAATGGTTTTCAAAAAGAACAGATTATTACATCAAAATTACAAATTCAATCATTGGACGATAATAGAGAAAATGTAACAAAAAATTTATCAGATAAGGACGAAAAAATATCACATCTGGAAGGTATCATTCAACAAATTGAAGACCAAAGAAAAAAACCAAACAAAGTCAAAGAATATCCGTATGGAAATATTCTCAACTTAGAAGAGGAAATTAGTTGTCTTAACAAATTCGTCATGGACAAAGAATAAGAATTGACACAAGTACATGAAAAGTTATAAAATCAAGAAACAAATTTATGTCATCATCAACAGCAAAAAGAAAAAATCCACCAGCAGTATGACGACAGTAAGAAGAAACATAAGTTGGTACTGACAAAAGTCAACAAGGTGTTATCAAGCAATATCAAAGATATTTTTCGACTACAAAATCATAACAAAACACTGATTACAAAGATCAAAAAATTGAAAAACAGTAGCAAGAGGGAACACTCCGGTGAAGACCTCAAAGGAAGAATACTAGAAAAGCAAGAAGAAAACCAGTGTCTAAATAATCGTAATCAGGAACTAGAGAATCAAATAAAGAAATTAGAAATTGAAAAAAAGTCACAAGATGAAAGAATCGAAAATATTTAGAATCATAACAATCTACTGGAGAATCAATAAGCACAAATCTAGGAAAATGCATCCAAAAATCAAATCGAGGAAGTGAAGGCAGTCCTCACCGCAGTCCAAAAGAAAGAAAAACAAACAATACATATTCCATACAAACATCCTAAATATAATCATCATGTTGACCAACGACAGGGTCAAAATGAATATTCATAGAATACTTATGTTGACATGTGAAAATATCGACATACTAAGCAACAATTGAGACGAATCATCCCACAAAATCATCTCAAAGCTCCGATAAAATAGATCTGGGATGGACCACAGTAGATATGATGCGACAATTTTCCTTGGGAATCCGTAAATCATATCGTCTCATTTCATCACATGTCACAAATACAAAAAGGAAAGGATCCCAAGATGACAATTCAAAGGAAATCAGAAATTCTTGTCAATACAGCTTTGAGGACAAAGATTCCCTTAAGGGGAAGGCAATGTAAAAAAAATATTAATACATTAAATATTAACTATTGATATGTAATACTAGGTTAAGGGACATGTCCCCTCATTCATGGTTTCCCACACAATATATAATGGTGGCTACCAATTGTAATCTATCATCTACCATACATTCATTTTTACATTACTAGTTAACCATTTATGTCTTTCATACGTTATTTGTACTGGCTATTTTATTAGTGGGAACTTTAATTCCTTCACCAAGACTAATAAGCAATTCCACCACAAGTTTAGTTCAGGAATGGCTTTTGCAAAAAATATCATGCTCTAATATTTAATCAACAAAACGGGCAGTTCATCATGGCAAACAAGTTTAGTGACTCCCTTGTGTACATGAGCCTTCTCATCACCAAAACTCTATTATCCTATGAATTGTCCTAGATATCCTTCAAATTCTTCATTAGGAACCAAGCATACACCAAAGGCCTTTGCAACTCAAGACAATGAAAAATATGAATAAATCCAAAAAAAAATTGAAAAGAAGAATCCTTGAAGAAAGGTTGCAGTGCTTTGATAGTGTGTGTGAAAGATATTGCATCTAAATCATTTTTTGCACATGGACCAAATCATGACAAATAGCCATTGGTGTGAGGAACAACAAGATATCCTATGTCAAGCACTTTGCTACCACCATCCATGTGTCTATACCATTGAAAATTTATGTTTATTATTGAGATTTGTTACCCTTCATATGTTCAGTTATGGTACTATAAATGTAGCTGCATTTGCACAGGTTAATGCACATTCTATTAGTTGTATTAGTTTGAATGAATTTGATGTCTTTTTAACACTACCTTGATTTTGTTAGAGAAATATTAAAAAAAATTCATATGGGTGAATCCATGGACCTGGGTAACACTTTTTGGCAAGCG